>CM050169.1:17275085-17497585 GCA_027410445.1 Discoglossus pictus | reverse complement strand
AAATTCACCAATACCCATATGTAGGTGGAATTCATGTAATAACATTCATAAATTCCACACAAACTCATTTAAAGTACCCGTTCCAGGCCAGAATACAATATTTTGCAAAATGACCCGGAACAGTGACATTTTAGAGGGTCAAAAATACCAAATTCACCAAATACACATATGTAGGTGGAATTCATGTAATAACATTCATAAATTCCACACAAACTTATTTAAAGTACCCGTTCCAGGCCAGAATACAATATTTGGTAAAAAATACCAAATTCACCAATACACATATGTAGGTGGAATTCATGTAATAACATTCATAAATTCCACACAAACTCATTTAAAGTACCCGTTCCAGGCCAGAATACAATATTTTGCAAAATGACCCGGAACAGTGACATTTTAGAGGGTCAAAAATACCAAATTCACCAAATACACATATGTAGGTGGAATTCATGTAATAACATTCATAAATTCCACACAAACTTATTTAAAGTACCCGTTCCAGGCCAGAATACAATATTTCGCAAAATGACCCGGAACGGTGACATTTTAGAGGGTCAAAAATACCAAATTCACCAAATACACATATGTAGGTGGAATTCATGTAATAACATTTGTAAATTACTCACAAACTCATTTAAAGTACCCGTTCCAGGCCAGAATACAATATTTGGTAAAAAATACCAAATTCACCAATACACATATGTAGGTGGAATTCATGTAATAACATTCATAAATTCCACACAAACTCATTTAAAGTACCCGTTCCAGGCCAGAATACAATATTTTGCAAAATGACCCGGAACAGTGACATTTTAGAGGGTAAAAAATACCAAATTCACCAAATACACATATGTAGGTGGAATTCATGTAATAACATTCATAAATTCCACACAAACTTATTTAAAGTACCCGTTCCAGGCCAGAATACAATATTTCGCAAAATGACCCGGAACGGTGACATTTTAGAGGGTCAAAAATACCAAATTCACCAAATAGACATAACTAGGTGGGATTCATGTAATAAACTTCATAGATTTCACAGAGACTTATCTAAAGTACCCGTTCCGGGTCAGAATACAATTTTTTGCATCATGACCCGGAACAGCAATTTTTTAGAGGGTCAGTATTACCAAATTCCCCAAATACACATATCTAGGTGGGATTCATGTAATTATTTCTGTGTTTTGTTGCAGCTTTATGGGATGTCTGGACAGACAGTGAGTGTGGGAGTCTGCACCCTCTTCTTTTACTTTATTTCATTTTCTTTGTTACAAACCTGATATATCTTACTTCAGAAACAATGTAATAAAAAGAATATAATAAAAAAAATAAAAAAAAGAAACTGGGAAAAGATAAAGATTTTTTTTTCTGTTACATGCCGCAATGTGTCTCTGTATTATATTATTTCTAAAAATGTCCGCTTGGTCGTGGTGTATTTTCCTTTTCTCACAATAAATACCATAAAAAAAAAAGATATGAAACAATTTAAGACCCCAATTTATTTCCTGTGATCTGCGCCTCTGCATACTTGGGCACAGTTGGCTGAACAGAACATTATTTCTGAATCCTGGAATGTCTTGCTTTCTATGGGAATAATTAGTGTTACCTCTGACTTGACAAAGAGGGGAAGCTCTCGAAAGCTCCTCAAAAAAACTATGAATATGTTTGTCCAATAAAAAAGGTATCACTATATACTGCAATACTCTGATTATTCATCTGGATTATTAGACATTCACTGCTACATCACTCTTCTTATATGTGTGTATATATGTCACATATAATAGTTGTTAAAAATTAGGGGTTTGCGCATGCACAATGAGCGCAAAAGTGGTTAAGTGGCAAGTTATATTTTGATATATGTCTTGTTAGCCCTTTTTTCTAACTTTTTCCATTTTACTAATAATAATTTTTGTAGACTAGATAGACAAATAAGGGTTTTCAGCACCATCATATATGTCTTTTAATTGCATGTAATAAAATCAAATGCATTTCTGTTGTATTAAAGGCATATTTAAGTTTCCTGGATTATGAATGCATCTGATAGAGGAGAATCAGTAGTTTATGCAAACATTTTTTTGCATGAAAAATAACAAAATAAACACTTACAAACTCACCCTGACGTTTGCTAAATCTTTTAAATTTGCAAGCTGATGCTTTTGTCAGTTGACTCCCGTGAAAATCTGTGCTAAGACTAACATAATTCATTTCGGCCAATCAGGAAAAAGCAGATACATTTTTTATCATACACTGGGGTTGCTATGTTGCAAAGAAGCCTGTGATATGTAGTCCCTTTCGCTATATATCCTTGTGATCTGATTCAGTTGTAAACCCAGACCCCACCCAACCATGTGATGCGATCCAGCACCAAGTACTTCCTTTGAAAGGTCAAACTCCATACCTAGATACATTTCCTCTGCATACTTCAAATGTCAGTTTCCTCTGGGTGTGCACAGCTGGAATTGACTTCCCTGCCTATAAATTTGTAAGTACACCAAACTTTTCTATATTAAATATATGTTTCTGATAATCACTGCCTGTTTCTTACCAAACATTTGAAATCCAGGAAACTTATACATACCTTTAAGCAGTCAGCAGGCAATATAAGTAAGCAATATATCATCCAGACTGCACTGCAAGGCCTGCCCAGTAATAAAACCAAGCCTCTATAAATCATTTAGAGATCTTGGAGTCCAGGACCATAAAATATCTTCTTCCTCCACTTTCTTCCCCCATCTATTTGCCAGGAACTAAGATTGCTAATTGCCATGATCTTCGTCTTTTTCTTTTTGAGCAGCAGGGCAGCTTTTGCACTCTCTTCTTTCACCTATTAGTTCCTCCTCACAGTCATCCATCAAAGCAGAATCTCTGTGTATCTGGGACAGCAGCATGTTTGAAGATGTATTGCAGAACATTTAAATATGTCTGCATATGCCCATAAATTTGTATATGCTGTGATTTTTAAGACATAGGAAGGGAAAGGAAGAGCTGCAAGTCAGCGAGGCTCTAAAAACTGTTCTGATATTATCCGTTACCTCATTGTTCCTTAATTAAGGTATTAGAAATGTACCCTATCCATATGAAAAGCTCTCTGGTTGGACTTCTTAATTAGCTTGCTGAGGTATCCACCTCCCAAGAAATAGAAATGGCTTTCTCTGAAGATATTAGTGTAGTAGGTGCAAAGGCAGCTTCCATAGTTGTAGGTAAGAGTTTCCCTTAAAAAGGGAAGAATTGTCCTTCAGTACAAATCTCAACAAAATAATTTGAAATATTTTTTTTTCTCATAAGCTCATTGCTTCACATTTTTAGGGGGGGCAGCAGCCTGTTTGAAGATGTATTGCAGAACATTGAAATATGCCTGTATAAGCATGTACATTTGTGTATGCTGTAATATTTAAGACATAGAAAGGAGAAGGAAGAGCTGCAGATGAGCGAGGCTCAAAAAACCCATATGATATTATCCTTTAACTCATTGTACTTTAAATAAGGTATTAGAAATGTACCCTACCCACATGAAAGGCTCTCTGGTTGGCTTTTTTAATTAGCATGCTGAGGAATCCACCTCCCTGTTTCTCAAGTTTATTCATCCCCCTCCTCCGCCTAGATGGTCTGTTCTTTCTCAACTATAACCCCTTGTTTCTTTCACACCACTTGAAGGCTGCTTCTAAAATAAATATTACCAAAGTGAGTGCTTGAAGTACTACTAGCAGAGGTGAAAACATCCTCTACTGCCGAGGACTCAGGATCCAAGGATTTTTCTCATCACTTATTACGCCATTTACAAACTTTTTCTGTTTCAAAGTCATTTGCATCTCTGTTTAATATATCCATTTTATTATCGATGATTTCAGCTTCCTTCCTGTCTAGTTATTTTTTCAGTTTAGTATGGGAGATATTACATTCTAATTTTTTAAAACAATTTCAGTTGATTTTTTAAATTCAGAAATTGTCTTTGCTAAATCATTCAGGACATCCATTTAAAAAAAAAAACCACAGTATGGCTAGCAAATGTTCAGAACACATAATGAGGACTCCCAGTATTCTCTGTAGATATCTATGTGAAAGGCAAAAAGGGGGAATAGACTGATTTTAACGCCTCTTGGAATGATGTGACAAGCTAGATATTTATCATTTGCACTCTTATTCCAGTTCAAATCACCATTAGGACTCAGACAGCCACTTAATCTGGGGCTGAGCCAGTGACAATGGGCCCCATTCCATCAGCTAAGCAGATGCACTCACCAACTAAATCTCCACTACAAAGACTGAGGCAGCCACTTCTGCAGGACTGATGCAGGGACACTGAGCTCCATACCATGCAGTAGAAGCACTCCGCAACCAACTGTCCAATTCCAATTGCCTCAGTTTCTTTTACCTCCGTACCCGGAGCTTAACACACCACCACCTTATCTGCTGCCTCTGAACTAATCTTATACACCCTCTCACCTATATATTGTCCACACCCATGATCTATAATTCATATTACTTTATAGCGCAGGTTCTGTATTATCACCTCCATCTCTCCTAGCTGCTACACCCACAGACTTAATGACTAATTAGCCATCTACTCTATTCAATTACCTGTCAAGCCCTTCTAATTCTTTCATATTTTGTTTCATTACTTATTTAGTCTGTAAGCTTGTGAGCTTTGTCTTGCAAAGTAGTTTGTATGAAAGTGTCTTGTATGTAACGGTTACCTAAAGGGCAGGGTCATCAACTCCTTTTATATCAATCTGTGAAATTATGTATTGTCACAACTATGCTTTATTTTTTTTTAAGTTTTCAGTGTTTTTTTTAACACCCATCAACTCTTTATCATCTAGTTGTACTGATATTAAATTACCAATATTAGAGAAAGCCTACAATCTATTGTCTTTTTTATATGCCTTTCTGTGTAAGCTCACTTATATTAAATCATTCATATTTCTCTTTGACTGAACAATATTCAACCAAGTTTCCACTACCTAATAACCCATACACCAGACTGAAATAATAATGTAACAGAAGTTTTATTGTAATTGAAACATTTCTCACAATCAGAGCATGCAAAAAGACTTATCTGATATAGTTACATAGTAATTTAGGTTGAACAAAATACTTTAGTCCATCAAGTTCAATGTTTTTAGATCTCCTCTGATCTTCAATATGTGGATTTATTGGTAATTGATCCAGAGGAAGGAAAACAGAAAAAAAAAAAACAGTGAAACTTTGCCAATTGTCTCAACAGGGAAAAGAGAATATATATATATATATATATATATATATATATATATATATATATATATATATATATATATATATTAGATATATATATATATATATATATATATATTAGATATATAACAAGAAACATTTTTTTTACATTTCCAGAATAAAAATCTGCAGATATTTTTCTCCTATGTGAATTTTTGATATCCAATTGTAAGTGAGCTGTTTTTACTTACCACATTCAGAACATGAGAGTGGTCATAATCTTCTGTGAATCCTATTATGTTGAGTAAATCATAAGTGCTGTTGGAAACATTTTCCACATCTAAATGTTTATTCTCATCATATGTCTATTAGGAAAAGCTTTAAGCGTGGCTCAAACATTTCTCATATTTGAACAAATGGCCTTTCTCCAGTGTGAGTTTTCTTATGAATATTGAGAGTTGTGGTCCTACTGAAACATTTCCCACATTCGGAACATACAAACGGTCTTTCTCCAGTGTGAGTTCTCTTATGAGCATTGAGATTTGTCGCTCTACTGAAACATTTCCCACAATCAGAACATGAAAATGGTCTTTCTCCAGTGTGAGTTCTCTTATGATCATTGAGAGTTGTGGCCTGACTGAAACATTTCCCACATTCAGGACATGAAAATGGCCTTTCTCCTGTGTGAGTTCTCATATGAACATTGAGATCTGATGAGTGACTAAAACATTTCCCACATTCAGAACATGCAAACGGTCTTTCTCCTGTGTGAGTTTTCTTATGTTTATTGAGACTTGATGCTTGACTGAAACATTTCCCACATTCAGAACATGAAAATGGCTTTTCTCCAGTGTGAGCTTTCTTATGAACATCGAGAGTTGTGGCCTGACTGAAACATTTTCCACATTCAGGACATGAAAATGGCTTATCTCCTGTGTGAGTTCTCTTATGTTTATTGAGACTTGATGCTAGACTGAAACATTTCCCACATTCAGAACATGAAAATGGCCTTTCCCCAGTGTGAGTTCTCTTATGAACATTGAGGGTTGTGGCTTGACTGAAACATTTTCCACATTCAGAACATGAAAATGGTTTATCTCCTGTGTGAGTTCTCTTATGAACATTTAGAGTTGTGATTTGACTGAAACATTTCCCACATTCAGAACATGCAAATGGTTTTTCCCCTGTGTGAGTTTTCTTATGTTTATGGAAACTTGATGCCAGACCAAAACATTTCCCACATTTAGAACATACATATGTTTTATCTCCTGAGTGCATTCTCTTATGTGTATTAAGATGTGCGGTTGTGTTGAAGCATTTTTCATAGTTTGTATATCCACATAGGTTTTCTCCTGTATGAACTCCCTTAACTCGTACAATATTTGCATTCCTGGTAAAAACAGAGGAGATTTCTTCTGTTTGCTGCTTCACACTATTATGGTTAACTTCCAGGTAACCATGTAAAACATTGAAATCTTCCCTTTCACAATGTGATGAAAAAACAGAACTGTGGTGCTCTTCACACAGATTCATGGTCTTGGACACATCTGTAGGAAACAAAACAATCCAGAGAAAAGATTTTTCTAAGATATGTTTAAAGGAGTGATAACATGATTTTGAGTTATAATAATTATAACTAAATGAAGCCAACTAAAACCAATTTGCAGACAATACAGGACTTACGTTTCAGATCGTTATAGATCCCTTTATAAATATACAGCATCCTTTTACAATGTGCAAAATAAACATGAAGTGTTGGAAGTGTGGCCTGGGCATTGATATTTATTGCATGGAATCTGTGAATAGAACAGATATACTTGTGATATTTATACAATATACTGATAAGAGGCAGTTGCCTTGAAAGAGCTGTACGTGGGTAGGATTCCTGGATTGCGTTTAATCCATCCTGAGCTTTGCTCAAAGTTGTATAATACAACAGGCATACACTTGATTAAAGGAAGCCATATCTAAAATGGTAAAGGATTACAAGAGCGAAGCCTTTGTGGGCACATTTTAATGTCCCTACCCAGGTTCCCAGAATACAGTGTCAGTATGATGATTACATATTTTAATACAAAAGATAATGGACTTCATATTGATCTAGGTTTTTTGTCTCACTACAAAAATGGTTTATGACACATTCCACATCTCTTCAAATGTTCAAATGGTGTTTTTCTAATCTCTAATCCTCAATTGTGGGGACATAAATAAGGCTCTGCTGTGTTCTTATCTTAACCTGCAGACTCACAGGACATTATTTATGGTGCTTTTCTGTGCCTCACTCCAATTCTAAACAGATTAAAAAAAAAATTGGTGCATTCCATTAGTTTTGCTTGTGACTTGATAGAGAGGCAAAGGATGAAGACTTTTCTAAAATGTGGCCAATTTGGCAGAAAGAAATAAAACACTTATTGTGAGAATTTCGGTCTTAATATGCTGCCAACCTGGCAGAGAAATATGAGAATCATTGATAGTGTTCCAACACATAGTAAGATAAGTATATCCAGTTCTGTCTTACAAGTACTTGTTGCCTATTTGACAGAAGTGAACAAATCAGAGATAAAGTGGTCAATGTAATGTATAGGAATAGAAATGACTTTTACTTCATTTTCTAGACAAAGATAATATTTCTTAACCCAATTTTTCTAAGTGTATACTGCTTCTTTAGAAGAGAAAACATTACATAAATCTTATTTTCCAAGTGGGAGTAGATTGTAAATAAAAATTGATACTTTCAAGGTATGAACTATCTGATATAGTCCTATAAGTCTAGGATATATTGTCAGTTACCTTGTTAGTATATCACTCCTCACGAACACTTGGAAATACAGCAGAACACTGTCTTACACTACAGTCAAGAGTATTGTTTTTAATATCTCTGCTCATCAGCGGTTTGGTTTTAATAAAATCAATAAATAATACATTTTATTTTGGTCCAAACATTTTTTTTTTGAGAATGATAATCCCATTTTGTAAAATAGATGTAATTGATTGAGTCTATACTTTTAGATTATGTACTGGTATAATCCACTTTGTGTGTGTGGCTTTATTATTTCTGTCCTTTATTATAAACTAGGAAATTGCCAGTCAAAAATTACGGGATTAAAATTGTAAGGCTGTTTGCCACACAATGTGAGGCTTTTGCTCCTCTGAGCACCTTCGGCGCTCATTACGAGCCCCGCACTAAGCGCCTTCCTCGCTCATTGCAAGCCTCTCCCCCCGTGTACTTCAACTTTCCTGCTTTGCACTGATCACCTTTGGCGCTTATCACAGGGCTCTCAATCAGAGCCTTTGGCCCTCATTGCAAGGCTCTCCCGCTAGCGTTGCTCACCCTTTCCTCCCGTCTATTGTATGGGCCGCTCATTACAGGTTTCGTTAACCTGCAAGTTTTGTGCTTGGGAATGCCAAGTGTCTTTTACACCATCTCCCCCCCCCCTCCCCTTTCCTGTGTTTTTTTCCTCTGTGTGTCTGCTGAATGTTTGCGTGTTACACGCTGACTGCCGTTGGTTTTATTTTCAAAGTCCCGGGTGCCTGGTGTGTTGGTGTAAGTGTTGCTGTTTTTGCCGTTGTGTATTTTCCCGCGTACCTCGCTTTGCGCAGTCTCGTTTTCATCCAGTTTCAGAATTTTTACGTTTTTCGTCCAACATTTTTTTCCTTGCTTAACCGATTTTGTATTGACAAAAAAACCCAAATATGGGTCAAATTCGCTTTTAGCCTCACTCCCAGGCTTCCCGGCTCTTCCCCTGTGCTGTGTGTGAGTGTGTTATTAATTTTGTTAAATTATTTTGTTTGTTTTTCAGGTTTTTAGAGTTAGGCGCTTGGCTCGCAGTTGCGACCCTCGCAGTGGCGTACTTCAACTGCTAGCCTCGCCTAAGTCCCGCGTAACTCAACCGCATGCCTTGCTTTGAGAGGCAAGCAGTGCAATGATCGCCTTTGGCGCTCATTGCAGCCTACGTTCCGCGTGGTCGAGGGATCGTCTTACAGGCCGCAAACGCCTCGCCTTTTTTTCGCAAAGCTCGCAAAGTGACCAACATCGTAAGCGTTCCCCACCCTGACAACTATATATGTGATGATTTCTATGCCACTTTGTGTTTCACTCTCCTGTATATTTTACAAGTTCTATGTAACAAGAATTAATAGACAATTGTTAGAGAGCTGAGTCCCCATATATTTGATGAGAGTTAATGCTGGAATGGGTCATATGTGTTTCTTCTCTTTGTAGTGCTACAGTTTACTTACTAGGGTCAAGCATGCCTAGTAAATCTACTCTTCATAAAAAATTAATATGACTATGACACCATCGGATTAAATGTTTTTTTAGAGTACCAATCATTGTAATGAACTCAGGAATAAGGAGAATTTGTATTTAAAATTATATATCAACAATTGAAATGCTGAATCTAAATGGAATAAGAAGAATTGTTATTGAGATAATGGTGACCATCTTGTCTGCCTTCTGAGTAATCTTTAAGAAGCCACGGTCAGATCTGAACATTGAGCAACTGAATGGTTCAAGATCGGGGAAGGAGTGCAACAAGGTTTTATACTGTAACCTCATTTATCCAACCTATACATAGAATACATCATGCGTAAAGCCGGGCTGGATGAACACTAAGCCAGAATTAATATTGCTAGTAGAAATGTCAACAACCTTAGATACGCAGATGATACTACACTGATGGCTGATAGTAAGGAGGAACTAAAGGGCCTATTGATGAGGATGAAAGAAGAGAGTGCAGAAGCTGGCCAGCTGCGCATTGTTAAAAAGAAGAAGATCATGGCAAACAGCAATCTTAGTTCCTGGCAAATAGATCGGGAAAAAGTGGAGACAGTGACAGATTTTATTTCCCTTGGCGAAATAAAAGATGTTTCTTAGGAGGAAAGCTATTGCAAGTCTGAACAAGCTATTAAAAAGTAGAAATATTATCAACAAATGTCTACATAGTTGGAACTATGGTATTCCCAATATTAAAGAAAAAAGGAAAACTTTATTAGACACTCAAAAAATTCAGACGAATATAAAAAATCCTAATCCCACCAATAATCATGTTAATATATATTGTGTAACCACAAAGATAAATCCAAATGGGGAGGAGAGTAGGGCAAAATAAATGTGGTCACAGACCTCCACACCTGGGTTAGAAAAGCAGAACCCTTTGATCTCAGTGGATACCTCCTACCTACATGATACATGAACTCCCAGGCTGGTTTATAACTACAACACACCCCAAAAACTTGGATAACTCCAATGTACAACAGTATATATATCCTATAGATACTTAGCTTAAAAGGCTTTAAGCATAAATTTGTCAGGGGATCATAGCCATCATTGTGTGTGTAAACTGCCAACAGATCACCAGACGATCGTTTCTCCGTTTTCCACGGCTTCCTCAGTGGTTTGTATTTGTCAAACTGAAAAGAATCGGTATAAAAGCGCAGATTTTTAAAGCCTGTGAATGTGCGTAAGTGACGTCATCATGTACACCCGGAGGCGACATCACCTCCGGTTTCGGTTTAGCGGCTCAATAGCCACTTCCGGTTAAACAAAAAAATAAATAAATCACCAGACAACAAGCTGCCGCAGCTCAATATACACATGTTTCAAAGAAAAAACATAAAAAAGGACATCCAAAAGGAAGGTACATAACTTATAAAATATTTTTCTACCTAGCAACAAGAACTCCTTTTTCATGTCCTGAATGTGGTTCCGGTGTTATCGGCTCAAAAATCACTTCCGGTTAATCGAAATTGCTAAACAATAGGTCACAGCATAATATACACATGTTTCAAAGAAATACATGTTTTATTACTAACTTTCCTAAGAGATACCTCAGATACTCTGAGATGTTTGGAAGATCTTTCAGTCCCCCCAGATACTAGTTCAATTCCACATAAATTGGGTTTACTGGCAGTAGAGTATTTTTTAAAAACAAGGGGGAAGGACTGTCAATTGTTAAACGAACAAATAAAGTTTTCCTTTTTACTTTTATATATTGAGTAACATTGCAGAGTTAAGCACTATGGAAAAGGATTTGTAGGTGAGTTATCTTCCAAATACCAACAAATAAACATGTGAGTTAGACCACGAAGAAGGCTGAAAACTGACGTTATTGAATTATGGTGCTGGAGAAAACTTCTTAAGAGTCCCTTGGACTGCAATAAGATCCAATCAGTCAATACTATAGGGAACCAAGACAAACTTTTACTAGAAGGTTTGATCATGAGACTGAAGCTCAAATATTTTCCATATCATGAGAAGACAGGATTCCCTGGAGAACACTCTGATGATGGGAAATATTGGGAAAAGATAGAAGGCACATGAAGAAGGGGTGAGCAGAGTTGTAGATGAATAGAGGAGGTCAATGAAGTGATGAGCGTAAACCTAAGGAAGCTAAGAGGGGCAGTGGCTGACAGATGTGCCTGGCATGCGCTAGACAATAAGGTCACATTGTTGGACAAAACTGAACAACAACAACAACAACAACAAATGTTTCAGAAATCAACACTTAGTAATTGTATTCACTGATCCATATAGATAGTTTTGTTCATCACTCACCAGCACATATATCTGAATGGACTGTCACCTGCAGAATATTTTTGTCATCTCTCTCATCTTCCTTATTAACTGACACTGTGCCACAATTTTCATCATGGAGACCTGATAGGTACAATAAGAATTAAATGGATTTATAGAAGTGTATCAAATACATCTGCTAAGTGTACCTATTCTTTTATTAACTGCCCCATAAATCATACAGGTCACATTTTAGTTTGACATAATCAAAATAAATCATAACTAGGAAAGTTCGCCATCCAATCTTTTTCTTCATAAATGTCTAGATGTATCTTCTTTAATGATCTGCGCTCTCTGATGGGTTGGCCATTTTCTATAATACTGCTTTCAAGCAGAATAATTTATGGATCCATAAAACACTGAGGTGTAAGAAATCCAAACCAGGCAAGTCTTATATCACTAATAACAAATACTTGTGCTTGAGAAGAAGAGGTGGAGTCATCTTTATAATCATATAACAAACTGTAGCATTCCTTATATAATGGTGCATACAAGTGAGTGAAACTGAACTTATTTCAACCCTCAGAACATGAATGTGCTGCAGTATTATTTTCTATATGTTACTGATGGGATGATGGTTTGTCCATCAGCTCCGAGTCTCCGCCCCCTTGTGACTCATACACCTGTCACTCACCTGCACAGGGGTCTGAACAGATTTCCATCTTGTAAACATCTCTCTCATCCTCCTCTTCCTTAATAACTGATATTGTGTCCACGTTTACACTATGAAGACCTAATGTGTACAGGACAATATTGAGAGGGTTTAAGTTTATCAACATAAAAGATTGGCCTATTTAACAATCACATTAACTCCATGCATAAAATATGATCTGGTTACATTAAAGTGACATATCAGAAGTCTCAGTTATTGCAGAAATTAAAAGAACACATATATAAATACATATAATTATAGTTCATTTTTATTAAAAAAAAACTGAAAAGTAGATAACTGAATTTGAAAGTTAGGCATTTTAATGATTTATTGCATGGAAAATGTATCACATTCACATTATAAATTACCTATCACATACGGTTTTAATGAAACAATTCATCCAGATCCCAAGGGATAATTAACAATTATTGTCAATAAGCACCCATTTGAATGAGATAACATACTATTCTGGTGAATAAGCAAGGCTGACTTACTGGAAAATATATGCACTCTAGTGTTTGTTTAATGTAAGAAAATATATATTTTTTAAATAGCATTGAATTTTTTAAAAACTTTTATTACATATAATCGTAAATTATACCATGTCTGGAACATCTCAGATGTCTTTAATTAGCTTTATTACTCACCTTCACTGACATTTACAGGAATTTCCTCTTCCTTAACCTGCTGGTGACTCCTCAAATTTGGTGTTGATTCTTGATCAAACTTTGAGACAACTAAAGGTCTTACATATCCTGTATAAATATATACAAACTACCGTAATTACAAATTATATCTTCATCCATTATTAATCTACAACAGTAGAAAAAGCCTTACTATCGCTCCAAGTGCTTGACACTGACCATCAGTTAAAGAAGAAAATTAAAAAAGGCACTCATCAGCCTTTGAAAAAGCCAATGTGGAGAAGTTTTGTCAAATCAGGTTAGCTGAAACTCTTGAATTAACTCTGGGGTTCCTGCTTGTGCTGCAAAGCAGTCTGGGATATGTAGTGTATCACTAAATATGTGCTATGCATTGCTGCTGACTTACAGACAGGAAGCTGCAAGGAGATTGGCTGGGCAAGAAACAGCAGGTAAATAGTGGGTTAATATTGATCCCCTGATGCTGCAGGGGGGGGGGGGGAATCAATTGCGTGATTAGACACTTCCTGTAGGTGTCAACATAATCATTAGAGAGACTTTTAGATATTAATAAATATAAAATGTTTTATGAGATGTGCTGCATACACATAAGCTGCTTTTTGCCTAAGTATTGCAGAAATGTATTAATCCATGAATCATTCATATCCCTTTAAAATCATAAAAGCTTTTATTAAATGTGTCATTAATAAAGTGAAGAAAAAGAGATTTAACTAATACAGTACTCTCAGTTAACCAGAACTCAAGCAACCAAAACTCTCAAGCAAATAGAAAAAAAAATTGAATACTGTGCTTTAAATAAACATTTTCATTTTCAAGGGTCAACAAATGACAGGAGCCAGGTTGTCGTGCCACAAAATGCTTACAGGCACCTAGATCTTATCCACTGTACATCTCTGCAATCCAGTGTTACCTGGAAGCAGTCAGGCATGAGTGACTGAGCCAGGGCAGTGTTGGCGTTACATTCCCCAGGTTCAGCACAGCACCCTCCAGCCAAACGTACCTGTGTGTAAGTGAGGAGTGAAAGCTGCTGCTGCTGCTAGAACAGTGTATATGTCGCAGCGCATCCTATGTGAAGCTAATCTTGGCCTCTTTTAATAGTAACTCTCAAACAACCAGAAACTACATTTATCTAGCATCTACCAATCCCAGTGGGAGCCGGATAACTGGGAGTCTACTGTACTTCACTATTCAGAATTGAGGGAAATATTTACAAATTCTGTTCAAACATAAAATAAGCGAGTTATGTGAATCGCTCACCTGCAGAGAGTTCTGAATGGATGGTCACCGGCAGAATATCCTTTTCATCCTCCTCATCCTCTCCTTCCTCACTGACAGTGTTTACGTTACCATGTTGGATACCTGTTAATTCCAATAGAAAATGAAAGTTCATGTAGGAATTTACTACTATTGATAATTATACCAAGTGTTAATAACATGGAAGCTGTGTGTTCTGGTGACACTGCGAGGACTAGCTCTGGAATTTAACATCCGCTGTGTTCTATTCCTGAGATAAACCTCACAAGAGATATTTTACTTTTTAGCTTTGATGTGATTTTTTGAGAGAAAACATTTTGTTACCCGCGCTCCTTTTTGATGAGGATCCTGAAGTCTCTTTATGCCCATCTGCATCACACTGGAAAACACAAAAGAAGATTAAATTGCATTATACATTATGATAAACCTATGGGATGACCATGTATTTTACCCAATCCCATATGTACCTAAAAAAGCTCAGCCTTGACTTCATAAAACCGTATGACTATCCTATGCATCCATTTACTCCCTTTTCACGTTTATCCTTACCACTCTTCTCAAAGGGTATTCAACTTATCTACTACTGTTTGTATTCAGGGCGGAGCTATTAGTGGTGCAGGTGGTGCAATGCACCAGGGCCATTCTCTGTGGTGCCCAGAGCGGAGTTATTTTTATTTTTTTTGCATTTAATTTAACTTTTTGTAGAGCATTTCTACTGAAGCTCCGAGAGGTGGCAGTGTGGAGCAGTTCAGCAAACCAGGGATGTCTATCAGGGAAGAGAAGAGAGAGAGCAAAGACTGGAGGACAGCAAAGTACAAGGGGGTGGGTTCTGTGAGTGCTGAGAGGTGATGGGTGCTGAGACGGTTTGGTGCTGTGTGGGTATGGATGTTGGAAGGGACTGGGTGCAATGTGACGATAAGTGCTGAGAGGGACTGGCTGCTAAAGGGGGTTGAGGGGGGGGGTCCCACATTTTTTTTGCACCTGGGCCCTACATGCTCTACCTCCGCCACTGTTTGTATTGACTAGTATTTACTGAGCACTGCTGAAAAAAAGATAAACATTTCAACCGAGATTACATTAATTAGGAAGGTTTGCTTTGAAGATGCAGGTGGCTATGGAATTGTAGCTATAGCCCCCTTATCCATGCACTCATGTCCAGATAAAGCTTGGTAAGTAAAGAGAGTCACTGTGCCTTGATGGTGGTATAATGGCACACTGTCCAGCAGTGCTCACCTCTCCAGTCTGCTGATAAATGTGAGAATTCTTCTTCACAGTGGTGTATTTCTACAAGATGAGAGAGAGATATGTGAGATGTGACTGTTTGAGAGTTCGTTATTGATATATTACTTCAGGTTTAGATCTCTAATGGAAGATCAGACTCTCCTTACTAGCTCTCTTCAGTGATACCAACAGCAATATTGTGTAAAATATTACTTTCTATAAGCTCATAGCACAGACCCTGTACAGACCCTGTTTAGTGCATCTAACACACTTTAGATAATCTTGCCTGCTATACTATTTACATCAAATGGTATGACACAAACATTGCACATTGTGCAGCCCTGATAATATTTCCACTATAAATTCTGCTTAAGAAACAAGCTACATAGTTATTGAGTGAGAAGTACTTCCAGAAGCAGAAGCTTATCTTTAAGTACAATTTTTTTTATATCTCTGCTGATCTATGTGGATAAACTAATCCAGAGGAAAGAAAAACAGTCAGTGCAATGAATGAGTTAATAGTGGTGTCATTATGACATTGTCCAGCAGCTCCCACCTCTCCAGTCAGCAGGTAGATGATCTCCAGGGTGTGAGACAAGATCCTCTCAGACATCTCCTTATCTTGGCTCACCTCAATCGCGGTCAGTGAATTAGTCAGATGTTCCAATACTGAGACCTGTGAGATTTAGAGAGAAATGTGAGGGGATATGTTTGTGTTCCTGCAGGGTAATAAGTGCAGATAGTAACAGGTGACATTTCTCAGACGCTCTCACCTTCCCAGTCAGCAAGCCAAGGATTTCCAGAATGTGATTTAAGATCCTCTCAGACATCTTCTTATCCTGATTCATCATTGGTGATTTAGTCAGATGGTGAGTTGAGATCTAAGAGAATGAGAAAGAGTCAGAAATAATAGACATGAGTGAATAAGGATCTGTTCTGACTGTGTGAGGTACCTGAGAAATAACCCAATTATGGTTAAAAGACATAAATATTTTTTATTCTGCTTTATTACAGTAATCTTCTAGATATTCTACAATGACCCAACCATTTGGCAACAATAATTAAAAAAATTGAAAAAGCTGAAATCAGAAGAAAATAGCTCTAGATGTAAAGAACCATCAGCGAGAACTAATGGCATCCTGCAGTTATCTCGCCCCTCACTGGGAGCCACTGGTATTCTGAAGTTTCCTCAGGAAGGGACTGAAGGGGGACAAGTGCTGCTGGGCTAAGACAGCAATACATCTGCTTTTAAAGTTCTTCCTATATGGAGCTAGTGCAGAGAGTCTGTACAGAGCAGGAGATTGCAAAGAAGAAAAATTAAACACATGGCAGAGAGCTCTGTCTTTGAGTTTAAAATATTACGTACATGGTGATTTTTTTTTATTGAAAACTCGCAAACTTGCAATCTAAAGGGATTAATGAAACAAAAAGAGAAGAAATTAAAAGGAAGGAACAAAGAAACAAGGGCTTGGCATGTAATTGACTGGAGGGTTAATTGGTGATTAAGTCTGTGGGTGTATTAGCTGTGAAAGAATGGAGGCGATAGTGCTAAACCTGGACTATGAGTTAACACAAATCATAGGTGGGTTGTTGTGGACAAGGTATATATATAGATATATATATATATATATATATATATGTACTCGAGTATAAGCCAAGTTTTTCAGCCCTTTTTTTAAGGCTGAAAAGGGCCCCCTCGGTTTATACTCGAGTCACCACCCCTGTGTCTCTCTTTCCCCCCTGTGTCTCTCTTTCCCCCCTGTGTCTCTCTTTCCCTCCCCCTCCCTTATTATCCTCAAACCCCCTCCTCATCCTCAACCCCCCATCCTCATCCTCAACCCCCCATCCTCAACCCCCATCCTCAACCTAAACCCCCCTCCTCAACCTAAACCCCCCTCCTCAACCTAAACCCCCCTCCTCAACCTAAACCCCCCTCCTCAACCTAAACCCCCCTCATCACTTTATCCCTCTAGGAGGGGAAGAGACACAGGGGAGGGAGAGGGGGGAGAGAGAGGGGGGATGCAAGAAAGGGGCACAGAGGGCACACAAGAGGGACACAGGGGGCAGCACATTTCCCACCCTCGGCTTATACTCGAGTCACTAAGTTTTCCTAGTATTTTGTGGTAAAATAGGTGCCTCGGCTTACTTTTCAGCCCTTTTTTTAAGGCTGAAAAGGGCTCCCTCGGCCCCCCTCGTGTCTCTCTAACCCCCCCCCCCCCCGTGTCTCTCTAACCCTCTCCTGTGTCTCTTTCCCTCTCCCTCCTCATTCTAAACCCCCCTAAATACTTCCCCCTCTCCCTTTCCCCTCACTTACCTCATCTGCAGCTGCTCCTCCGCTCTCCAAGCTCCTTCCTGCGCCGGGACCCGGCATATGCTAATGACGTGACGTCACATGCGGGCCACGTCATTTGCGTTGGCCAGGTCAAGACGCAGGAAGGAGCGTGGAGGAGCGGAGGAGCAGCTGCAGACTGAGGTAAGTGTGGGCAAAGGTGAGGGCAAAGGGAGAGGGGGAGGTATTTAGAGGGGTAAAGTGAGGAGGTGGGTTTAGGATGAGGAGGGGTAAAGTGAGGAGGGGGTTTTAGGATGAGGATGGGGGGGTTTAGGATCAGGATGGGGAGGGTTTAGGATGAGGATGGAGGGGTTTAGGATGAGGAGGGTTTAGGATGAGGATGGGGGGGTTTAGGATGAGGATGGGGGTTTAGGATGAGGATGGGGGGTTTAGGATGAGGAGGGGGGGTTGAGATTGAGGATGGGGGGTTGAGATTGAGGATGGGGGGTTGAGGATGGGGGGTTGAGGATGGGGGGTTGAGGATGGTGGGGTTGAGGATGGTGGGGTTGAGGTTAAGGACGGGGGCTGAGGAGAGAGGTTTTGGAGGGGGGCTGAGAAGAGAGGTTGAGGAGGGGGTTTAGGATAAGGAGGGGGGTTGAGGATGTGGGGATTGAGGATGGGGGGGTTGAGGAGGGGGGTTGAGGTTGAGGAAGGGGGTTGAGGAGGGAGGTTGTGGAGGGGGTTTAGAATGAGGAGGGGGTTGAGGATAGGGGTTGAGGATGAGGGCGGTTGATGTTTAGGAGGGGGGTTGAGGATGAGGAGGGAGGTTGAGGATGAGGAGGGAGGTTGAGGATGAGGTTGAGGATGAGGAGGGGGGGTTGAGGATGGGGGGTTGAAGATGAGGAGGGAGGTTGAGGAGGGGGGTTAGAATGAGGAGGGGGGTTAGAATTAGGAGGGGATTTAGAATGAGGAGGGGATTTAGAATGAGGAGGGGATTTAGAATGAGGAGGGGGGTTGAGGATGAGGAGGGAGGTTGAGGAGGGAGGTTGAGGAGGGGGGTTGAAGAGGGGGGTTGAAGAGGGGGGTTGAGGATAAGGAGGGAGGTTGAGGAGGGAGGATGAGGGTTGAGGATGAGGAGGGGGGTTGAAGAGGGGAGCTGAGGAGGGTGGTTTAGGATGAGGAGGGTGGGTTGAGGATGGGGGGTTGAAGATGAGGAGGGAGTTTGAGGAGGGGGTTGAGGAGGGTGATAAGAGAGGGGGGAAGAGTCACAGGGAAGAGAGAGGGAGAAAGAGACACAGGGAAGGGAGAGGGTAAAGATACACAGGGAAGGGAGAGGGGGAAGAGACACAGGGAAGGGAGAGGGGGGAAGAGACACAGGGAAGGGAGAGGGGGGAAGAGACACAGGGAAGGGAGAGGGAAGACACAAGAAAAGGGCACACAAGAGGGGGGCACAAGAGGGACACAGGGGGCAGCACATTTCCCACCCTCTGCTTATACTCGAGTCACTCATTTTCCCAGTATTATGTGGTAAAATAGGTGCCTCGGCTTATACTCGGATTGGCTTATACTCAAGTATATACGGTATATATATATATATATATATATATATATATATATATATATATATATATATATATATATATATATATATATATTGCCTCGGCTTATACTCGGATTGGCTTATACGCGAGTATATACGATAGATATATATATATATATATATATATATATATATATATACACATATATATATATATATATATATATATATATATACCCTTGAATATTTGGTCTTGTTACAGACACACAAGGTGACACACACAGGTTAAAATGGCAATTAAAGGTTCATTTCCCACACCTATAGCTTTATAAATTGCAATTAGTATCTGTGTATAAATAGTCAATGAGTTTATTAGCTCTCACGTGGATACACTGAGCAGGTTAGATACTGAGCCATGGGGAGCAGAAAAGAACTGTCAAAAGACCTGTGTAACAAGGTAATGGAACTTCATAAAGATGGAAAAGGATATAAGAAGTCATCCAAAGCCCGTAAATTGCCGGTCCAATCACTTATTAAGAAGTGGAAAATTCGGGGATCTCTTGATACCAAGCCAAGGTCAGGAAGACCAAGAAAGATTTCAGTTACAACTGCCAGAAGAATTGTTCGAAATACAAAGAAAAACCCACAGGTGACCTCAGGAGAGATACAGGCTACTCTGGAAAAAGAAGGTGTGGTTGTTTCAAGGAGCACAATACGACGATACTTGAACAAAAATGAGCTGCATGGTCGAGTTGCCAGAAAAAGCCCAGTTACAATATGCCCGACAACACCCTGACACGCCTCACAGCTTCTGGCACACTGTAATTTGGAGTGACAAGACCAAAATAGAGCTTTATGGTCACAACCATAAGCCCGATGTTTGGAGAGGGTCAACAAGGCCTATAGTGATAAAGAATACCATCCCCACTGTGAAGCATGGTGGTGGCTCACTGATGTTTTTTTTTTGGGGGGGGGGGGAGGGTGAGCTCTAAAGGCACAGGGAGAGATTAATGGCAAGATTAATGCAGCATGTTATCAGAAAATACTGGGAGACAATTTACATTGTTCTGCACGAATGCTGCGCATGGGTCGCTGTTGGACTTTCCAGCATGACAATGACCCTAAGCACAAGGCCAAGTTGACCCTCCAGTGGTTACAGCAGAGAAAGGTGAAGGTTGTGACCTGACCTTAATATCATCGAGTCACTCCGGGCAGATCTCAAACGTGCAGTTCAAGACGACCAAAAATATTGCATAACCTGAAGGCATTTTGCCAAGATGAAGGGGCAGCTATACCACCTACAAGAATTAGGTGCCTCATAGACAACTATTACAAAAGACTGCATGCAGTCATTGGTGCTAAAAGGGCAATGTCAAACATCACAAATCGCTATTCAATTGCTCAATTTCCGCAAGCCCGCAATTGTTTTCACACCCGTAAATGGCAAAAGAAGGAGAAAATCCTACGAGTGCTAGAGAGGACACGCAAGTGGGTTTAACCCCTGTCCGCAGCACTGTAAATGCAAATAAAAAAAATCAATACTGCACTCTAAATAACGGGGAAAGCAATGATAGACATTAGAATTAATTGCACAACAGTCTCAAGCCCGCAAATCGTCAGGAAATTAAATTTATTTTTATGTTTCATTTCGGGGTTACATCGATCTTGGGTATCAATGAGTTAATATATATCAGGCCACCCATATGGACTAGAACAATATTGGCATTCATTTTCATAATTCTTTATTTTGCGGGTTTGCGAGTCTAATCGCATATCGGACCCCAGAACCTAATTGATTGACATGTAACCTCCATGTTTTACTACTGTAATAATTATGGTCTCATTTTCTATTGGCTGATTCGAAATGGAAGGTTACGGGCTTGCTTAATTGATCATAACTGTAATAATTATGGTCTCATTTTCTATTGGCTGATTCGAAATGGAAGGTTACGGGCTTGCTTAATTGATCATGTTCCCGCCGTGAACTGCTATGAACCAGTGCATGGTTTACAGTTTTGCCTTTAGGCCAGTAACTTGCTGGCTTGAGCAATTGAATAGCATTGTAATCGGAGAAGAACAGAACATACGGACGTCTGTGATCGAGTTGCGGGCTTGGAATTGAATGTCACTATAGCACAGTGTTACACACAATATAATGCACTCAGTATAAAAGTACAGTGAAACATCTAACTCCATATACAGTGAATATACCAAGAGCTGAACATGGTACCAGCTGTACAGGAGAGGGAGAGAGAGAGAGAGGGAGAGAGAGAGAGAGAGAGAGAGAGGGAGGGAGAGGGAGGGAGGGAGAGAGAGAGAGAGAGAGAGAGAGAGAGAGAGAGAGAGAGAGAGAGAGAGAGAGAGAGAGAGAGAGAGAGAGAGAGAGAGAGAGAGAGAGAGAGAGAGAGAGAGAGAGAGAGAGAGAGAGAAAGAAAAGAGAGAGAGAGAGAAAGGAGAGAGAGAGGAGAGAGAGAAAAGGGAGAGAGAGAAAAGAAAGAGAGAGAAAAGAAAGAGAGAGAAAAGAAAAAGAGAGAAAAGAAAGAGAGAGAAAAGAAAGAGAGAGAGATTACACAGTGACAGATATGTGTGGTTGCAGACAGGCTGTGCTGGCTGTGATTTTTTCTGGATCCTAAATATTGTCTTTTATAACTCTTGGGCCTCTGGTTCAAGCAACTGGGCCTCTATGCACCCTAACCACATTGACCATATGGATTGAGGCTATTGTAATAACCACAGAGATATTCTTAATAAAGAACTATATTCACTCTATTATGTCATTATGTCTATAGGAAGTGAATGACAACATATTTTTGTTTCTAGCCCCTGGTTATATGCCCTGGACCCCCAAGAAACATTTCCACTGGGTCCAACTGAGGCAGAATGCTCTGTGTCAGTTGTACTCTTTTTTTGACAGTTATTTTATGAGTTTTTTATGCATTTCAGGGGTATACACTGCATAAAGCCATTAAAAATATTTTGAGGGTAATATCACTTTAATGGTGACCAGTTGTTACTTCCAATAGCCAACCATGATACCCAGTTCACC
Organism: Discoglossus pictus; assembly: GCA_027410445.1. Taxonomy (NCBI): domain Eukaryota; kingdom Metazoa; phylum Chordata; class Amphibia; order Anura; family Alytidae; genus Discoglossus; species Discoglossus pictus. The sequence goes on along the minus strand of CM050169.1, from coordinate 17,475,177 downwards.
CCAATTTCCACCCAGGCTATGGTGGATTCAAACTTGCTGTAAATGGTAGATGGGAATCCAAAGACTTCTAAGAGGAGACCCACATGACTTACTGAGCCAACAAGTATAGTTAACTAGTCTGTCACTTTGTTTCAATAGACAAGGGTCAGGTGGTGCCAAGTGCTTTGCAAGTGATATCCCTTTGATCCCCTAACCCCTAACTGGCAAATACTTGACCTAAGCCATTGTTCCTGACCCCTCATACAATCTAATAGGGAGCCCGAATTGTTAGAAATATTGTGCAAGTCCTAGTCGATCCTTGAAAGTGAATACACCTTGGAGCCACCTCAACTCTCCTAGCCAACTCCACTCCGATAAAATGAAGGTATCTCTACGCGAGAGGACAGTTAGGGAGCAGATATACATAACCTCCATCCACCCTACTAACACAAAATATTAGTGGTGCCCCCTCAACATTTACGGGTATCACGAGACTACGAACCAACGCATTATCATCCGCTGGGTTCCCCAAGTAGAGGAAGGCCCCCTCCCCAGGACCTAAGCCTGTCTACCCTGAATCCATGGTCCCCACTCTGATTAAACCTGGACTCTCTCTCCCTGACACTCGTCTCCAATGTTCACAGTCCCTGGACACCCCCTGGTGTGTCTAGACAATGACCAGAGGCTTTTGAAATTTGAAGCTGTGGACTCCTCAGCACGTAGATGGCAAGATAGACAGGCTGGTGCTGTGCCTTTGGTGGAAGTTTCTACCCCACATGGGGTCATTCAAAAGGCGAAAGTTGTGTTTATATATGAAACTAAACCCCATTATTCTATTAGGGAAATACTGTATAAAAATGTAAACCAAAAATAAAGATTATGCTTTGTTTATGTCACACATACATGGTGGGTTTCATTTTATTATTTTTTCCCCAAATATTTGCTGCAAGTCGATGTGAAAATCTGCAAATTAGCCTTGAATCCTGGCAACCATCCTGTGTGTGGGGATACCAAACCAAAATCAACCTGCAGGTAGGATCAGCCTAGTGACCTTTTTTGACCGCAACAAAGAAAGGGTTGTGACATAACCATAAGTAAAAAAAATAACCTAAGCAAGGATGTGGATAAAAAGACCAAAATCCAATACGTCAGTACAAAAAAATACAATATATATATAGGGTTAGATTTAGGGTTAAGATAGTGGCAGATGATAAAAAGAAAATCTTGGCCTCTGGGGACCACTGTTGGTGGGCGGAAAACAGGAAAGATTGCAGATGTGTATTTGTGGATGGTGGAAATCGATCCATCTATACTGTGTATATGGATACTTCCTGTTTTCTGCCCGCCAGCAGTGGCCACACCTGCATCCACTCACTACAAATGAATATAATATATATATATATATATATATATATATATATATATATATATATCATTCCACAACATACAGATACATATATACATTCTCCTCCATACACTCGATTTATTAATACACCTCATTTCACACATAATAACACATTCTAAATACCTCTGGCAATATAAACACTTCAAAATAAGTATATAGCTCCCTATCCACAATATAGATAAATAAATACACATATATAGAGATTAGCACCATACCCTTTCTGTACATGCCTATAACAGTATAAACTCACAGCTCAGGTCTCCCCACCGACCCCCTTCAAAGTCGCAGATCTAAGGGGCGCTGAACTTCTGCATCACTCAAAAATTGAAGGATGCATCCGCCATGTTTGTTATGGGCAATATCATGATGACTATTTACCACGTGTTAGGTAATATCTATTAAAGATAAACAGGTTCGGAACTTAAATCAAGTAAACATTAAGTCATCATGCAATACAATTAATTGCAAACTTTATGTAACAGATAGGTCTGCATCTACTTACATAACAGTGTTTTAGCGTAAAAGCCCCGCCCACTCCTCTTATTGGTTTATTCGTGCAGTGGATTGTGGGCGTTGTAGTGTTTTGGATTCACTTCATAGCCCTTCTTTTATTTGTAATTTTTCTTTAGCCTGTGGGTGATACTGGGACAATGTTGATGTATTAATTATTTTACTGAGTATAATATATAGATGTCAGCTTCCCATTCTCCTGCTTATATTTACATTTATTCTGTAAATGTGCTCTGTTTATTCCCATGTTCTAGTGACTAATAAACCATATCACAGTCAGACACTTCCTCCAGTGCTGATTGGTTGCTGAATTCTTCCTGCAGGTGATTCTAGGAAATTAAGTCCTGGTAATGCTTCTCTCCATCCAGAAACATCACTTCTGGTTCTCTCCAGAGCATCAAAATAGGTGAACTGTGAGTAGAAAAAATAAGTGAGATATTATAATATAATAATCAGCCTGTGAGCTGCACTAGGTCAGTGTTTAGTAATGAGTAGAACGCAGTGCCGGGTAAGTGGTTAGGGGTTTCGGGTTAGGGGGTTAGGGTAAGGAAGTGAGGTTTAGTGGGTTAGGGTTAGGACGTGAGGTTTAGGGGGTTAAGGTTAGGAAGTGAGGGTTAGGGTTGGGAAGTGAGGTTTAGGGGTTAGGAAGTGAGGTTTAGGGAGTTAGGAAGTGAGATGTAGGGGCTTGCGGTGTACAACCTATTTTTGACAGATACATGGGGACCCGAGAGAAAGAGGGAAGGAGAGTGAGAAGGAGGAAGAGAGAGAGGGAGAGGGTGCAGAGAGAGAGAGAGAGAAAAATAAACATTACTACCTCATTACTACATTAACGGCCGAACTGCGCGCACCTGAAAACATTAAAAACACAATAAATACACTCAAAAAAGACAATAAAAAGCTTGCCCACAACAAGGGGGGCACCCAGCACCTCTGCAAGTGAAGTTACACCTCAATGTAAGTCCAAATTCACAAGTTTAGACAAACGAAAATCCCCTAAGCGAGAGAAAAAATGGCGGCCGAAAAAAACGAAAACGAGGCTAAAGGACCCTAAAGACGCAAAACACCACCAAGCACATACGGCTTTTCAAAAAAGCTGTACGAGGTACAAGATACACTTTTAGCAAGGACGCTAAATCATCCACAGCCGCGTACCACATACACCTTCGCCGCCATTTTACAACACTAACTTACACAATGCGGAAGTACACAGCTACCCTAACGGCTTTTCATCGCGCACGAAGCCTTTTTATACTACACACTGCACACTGCACACATTGCTGACACTTACACCTCATCTCCGCAAACCTACATCGTATGCTGCAGGAACATCAAAACAGATTGTCAGCTCTTCAGCACAATGCTTCCTGCATATATTACTTCCATGTAGGTAAAGTATATTCATTTATTAATTTATTTTTTGTTTAATTAGCATACACAAATACATATACACAAAAAAAAACACTCGCAATAAACACAAAAGCCATTCACCGCTCACCTCACAACGAGCACCAATGCTGCGCATAGCACACATAGCCTCTCAATAAGCGCAAAAAGCAGATCAGCGCCGACCAAACAATAACAGCAAAAGCGCCTATCAGAAAAAAAAAATGAAACAGCCAAAGGCGCACAGCGCAAGGCTCGCAATGAGCGCCGAAGGATCTCAGACCATTAAAAAAATTAATGTCTGTGGCAAACAGCATTACCTGCCTTTCAATTTTATTGCCCCGTCATTTTTTACGGCAAGTCGCTAGTTAATATATAATGATCAGTATGTGAGCTGCTCTAGGTCAGTGTTCAGTAATGTGCACAATGCGGTGAAGAAGCTGTATTAATATATAATGTGTAAATAGTTAATGATGATTAGTACCATCTTTGTAGGGTTTCAGAAATTATTATGATCATCAATATTTTCTATCTGAGATTTTTATTATTGAGTCCTAACTCATTCTCTTCTATCTCCCAGTGTGATAGAGATAATCACATAGTGATGGTGGATGAAAAATCACCAGACTCTCTTAGGTGGAATATTATTCTTCTAACCTCAAGGGATAGCTTTTTGTTTGTTGAAAATCTCTGGGCACAAAATCCTCCCCTGACAAAGACTTATATTAAACAAGAATGATTTTATATAAGGTAATCATATGCCCTCTTAGGCACCTTTTTTTCTAGAACATTTTTTTATTACCTTTATATGTACCATTTCCAGGTCTAGAAAGTATTTTTTATGAAGTTTTTCCCTAAATTGTACTCTATTCCAAAAGCGTGCATATGAGGGATTTATATGGTGGCAGACTTATATTTGCTTGCCTTGCTCTTATACCCTTCTTAATGTATGTTAAAATTGTACTTGCCTTTCCAGACACTGCTTGACATTGAGCCTTTTTACATAGGTGTTTGTCCTAAATCCCTTTGTATCTTTGAATTCACTAGTCCCACATTAATAGCAGCTCAACCCTATTGTTACAGTTGTATATTTGTGCTTGTACTGAAGGGAATTCTGGGATTTGAAGTCTAAATTAGTCACTTTCAGATCATTTACTCCTTCTTAATTTTCAAAATGGTGGCACAAGGCCAATCTTCGTGTGTTTTTATTTCTCAGCAGATAAACAAACTTTAATGTATATCTGATATCTAGCCAGTTATCACATAACTTTCAACATCACATATATAGTTGTCAGTGTTGTGAACGTTTGCGATGTTGATCATGCTTTTGTGGCCCTCGCATAGCGAGAATAGCAGTTGAGACACGGGCTCGCTGGACTTCATTGCAGGGCTCGCAATTGGGTGAGCAGTTGAGGACCGCGGGACTTGGGCTGGCTCATTGTGAGGCCCGTGCGCATCACCCCCAGTACCTGGTTCCTGCCAGTAGCCGAAGCACGTACCTGGATGCAACCCTGCCAGCAGCACGGAAGTCTGTCTTCTCCTCCGCGGCTCCTGTCCTCTCCTCCGCGGCTCTCGTACTCTGGCCAGAACTACTTTCTGGATCAAGCTGCGCATTGCGACTTGATGCAGAAAATAGTTCCGGCCGGAGGAAGAGGGAGCCACACAGGAGAACACAGAGTTCTGTGCTGCTGGCAGGGTTGCATCCAGGTACGACACAGGGGAGGGAGAGGAGGGGGGAAAGGAGACAATGGAGGGAGATGAGGGGGAACAGAGACACGGGAGGGAAAGGGGAAAAGGAGACACAAGGGGGGAAAGGTAGAGAGGGAAAGGAGAAACAAGAAGGAAAGGGAGAGATGTAAAAGAGACACAGGAGGAGAGGGAGAGGAGGAAAGGAGTAACAGGACAGGGAGATGGGGAAAAGGAGACACAGGGGAGGGAGATGGGGAATGGAGGCACAGGGGAGGGAGAGGGGGGGAAAGGAGGTACAGTAGATGGAGAGGGGAAAGTGAGAGGGGGAAATGAGACACAAACAATCTACTAGAAATGAGGCTATCTTGGATTTAGATGTCACAAATAATACTGATATGGTATCAAATGTTGAAATAGGGCAACCTTTGGGAAACAGTGATCATAACACTGTCTATTTGAGATTGAATTAAAAAAAAAACAATAACATTGTATACAAAAAAAAGTTGTAATGGGCCAACAAAACTCTTCAGTTTTTAATGGTCTTGGGGCATCAATACAACATATAGACTGGGATAAAGAACTGAAAGCTAAAAATACGGAACATAAATGGACAATATTCAAATCCTTACTAAATATACATATTTATCACCATATACCATGTAGAAATAAAAGTAAAAAGAGTAAATCACATCCAATGTGGCTTAACAATGGTTTAAAGATCAAGATATGAAGAAAAAAAAACTGTTATTTAAATTATACAAAAAAAGAGGCGTGCAAAAGAGCTGTTATACTGGATAAAATAGAAAATGAAAAGTTAGTTGAAAAGGAGAATCATCACCAAATAATTGTTAATCGCAGAAAGGAATCCAAAAGAGGTTAAATTTTTTTTTTTTAATAAAGCCCCAGATCCTGATGGAATACATTGAAGGGTACTGAGGGAACTGGGTTCTGTAATAGCCAAACCATTATATCTAATTTTTCAAAACTCACTTACCACATGGTTACTACAAGATGACTCAAGAAACGTAGATGTGATACCTGTATTTAAGAATGGAAGCAAGAGCAAATCCAAGGAATGATAGGCCTGTAAGAGTTATTGCAAAAGGTACATCCTCAGATTGGACTAATGTGGTAAGGTGTTCACGGTTCACTTTTTTGTCCTCTGCTTTTTAACATATTTATTAATGACTTAGAAGTAAGTAACATTGTCTCAATGTTTGACGATGACACAAATTTGTGCAAGTTAATTAAATCAGAAAATGATGTACTTTCCCTCCAAACGGATTTGCATAAATTAGAGAAATGGGCAACTAAATGGCAGATGAGATTTAATATGAATAAATGTAAAGTTATGCATCTGGGAAGGAAAAATAGTTATGCAATTTATTTTAATTGAGCAAATTTAGGGGTATCAGATATTAAAAATGATTTTGGAGAGCTTGTGGACACACACCTAGGTAACAGTGCTCAATAACAAGTAGCATCTGTAAAGAGAAGTAAAATATTAGCATGCATTAAGAAGGGCGGACCAATGTGTGAGTGTGTATGTCTTTATGAGTGAGTGTGTGCACCTGTGTGAGTAAGTTTGTGTTTCTGTGAGTGTGTGTGGTTGTGTGAGTGGAGGGCAATTCACTTGGGCTGGGGCAGCTGATAGGGGCAGTTCACAGGGACTGGGGGAGGTCACAGGGCAATTCACTGGGGCTAGTGGGGATCACGGAGGGAATTCACTGGGACTGGGAGGGTTACAGGGGCAATTCACTGGGGCTGGGGGAAGTTTCACCTGGGATGTTATGTACATAAATCAATCAGTGAATGGACACAAACCTTGCTCTGGGTATTACAGAAATCTAAAGGAAAGCTGCAGCTCAATTCACAGACCAAAAGGATAAAATCTATTATGTATGCTAATTTTTGCTGGGATTTTCAGGAGGTGTCAACATTGATAGAAAACAGTTTGCAAATGCAGGAAATTCAGCAAACTTCAGGGTAACGGTATAAATGTTTATTTTTCTTATTTTTTCATGCAAACAATTTTTTTCACATACTACAAATTCACCTCAGATGCATTAATAACCCAACTCACTAGCATATAACTTCAATAATTTAATAACCTAAATAAACTTTAATAACCTAAGTAAAACAATTATTCCACATATTACAAGGATCAGAGGAGATATAAAAAGCTTGAACTTGTTGGACTAAAATTATTTTTTCAATCTCAGTTACTATGCAACCTTTAACTATGTATGAATTCCTTTGTGGCTGCCTTCCCCCTCCCCGCTCAATGCTGTTTGTCCCATTCTGAGCATAAACTCGGACCCTTGTTCCCCGATTATTTTTGATGCCCCATCTAAATAACCATAGGGGTTCACTGAGACCCCCATGGCATCTTAAATATTAACAAATTGTCACAGGGTCCTTAAAAGACCTCCATGGCACCTAAATGTTAACCCCCACCACTGGGGTCCATAACGGGCCCCGTTGCACAAAGACTTAACAACAGTGCTTTGGAGATACTTGAAGGACCCTAGTGGCATCTAATCATTAACCTCTGCTGACAAGGTCCTTAAGGACCTCTGAGGCATATATAATTTAACCCCATACCATGGGGTTCCTTAAATTAAAAAAAAGATCACAATAAAAAAAAAAAAATAGTCCTGTAAAATAAATTAATCATTCTTACCTACCCCAAATGATCTTCCAGCGATGATCTTCGACGCCCTGGTCCTCACTCATTTACCCCCGATTGGCTGAAATATTCTGGCCAATCAGAATGGGTTTTCAGATTTAACCCTTCTCAATATTACTTTTAAATCTAATAGGACCAATCAGATTGCTCAGATTGATAGACCTAAAATCTGAGCAATCTTGAATTAGATTTAAAATTAACATTGAGCAGGATGAAAACTCAAAAGCCTTTCTGTTTGCCTGAAGTTTAATGGGCTATTTCAGCCAATCAGAATGCACCAAAAATTGTATTTAAGCCGCAGAAAGCAGGGCCCTCTAGTCCAAAGCAGAAGAGAGGGGCTCATGATCCATTTACAGAGTTATTTTTTTTTTTATTTCATTGCGTTCTTTTTAAGTTATGTGTGTTTTTTATTTTAAATGTATTTATTATTTTATGGTAATCTTTTTTTTGTGGCAATTTTATTATTTCATATAATTCATTTGGGGTCTGTAATGTGTTTTTTATTTTTATGTAGTGTAGTGTTGTGTTTTTGAGTGTCTTCTAAATTTTAATCCCCAACAAGGGGGTCCCTATTGGACACATGTGGCACAAAGAGTCAACCCTCATACCCCAGATACAGGGATTAAAAGATGCCGCAAGAGTTCGTGAAGGATCCAGTAACACTGGGTTGGTATTTTAGATGCCATTATGTCTCAATGGACCTCCATGGTTTTGTGAATGGCGGATAGGGGGTGATCAGGTTTGAACAGGGAAGGGGACGATCAAGAGTGAGAGGGGAATGGGTTTCCCGGGGATTCCATTCACTGCATGCATGGATTGAGGGAATCTTTTTTTTTTTTGTACAAATTTTTATTTGAGGGAACTTGTAAAACGGTAGCCCTTAACTTAGCTTGCAAGACTTACAGCTATTAAATAGGCCCAGTAAAAGCGATCTGCGAATGATCTGTGGGTTACAGGCGGGAAAACCCTATGGGACGTGGAAATTTGAACTCTGTGGCCGCAAATCCTTTGATATGTCAAGCCCCGCTACTGTTACGTTCGAAAATCGCTATTAAATTGCTACGAATCCCCTGGCGTTCAAACCCATAACCCGCAAATAGAACCAAAAAGCCAACGGGTACTAGAGAGGTGGGCTCGAACACAACGTAAAATCCTGTATAAGTGGGGTTTTCCTTTCACACTTATATTTCAACATGAAGGTTCCACATACATACAAAGTTCACTCCTTAGAGGAAAGCAAGGAACTCCTAGCAAATGTAAAACTGTCAAGAGATGAAGCGCAGAAGGAGGAACCTAATTCCGCTAAATCTACCAGACCAACAATGTTTTGGACAGATATTGCTAGAAACAAAAGACCTGGAGCATCTACCAGCGGTATCACAACAGTTTCTAAGAAACAGCCAGCAAACACAGACTTAACCCCTAAGTGAAAACATAAATTTGCTAGTATCTGAGAGAATAACCTCAAGCTAACTTTTGTGCTAATAATGATAGAACTTTGAAAGCTTGGACAATAATTACGCTATCATAGACTATCAAAGATAAGGCCGAAATACCTTTCTACATAAGTGACTGGCTGGATAATAACAGAAATATCTCAATTTATAATCTGTTAAATCCAGCGTGCTTATTGATTTACGATATTGACAGTTGTTAGCAAGTTAATGGAAATAATAGGCGTTCAGTTTGAAAGGGTCAAATTTGGTTACTGCTGTTACTACCAGAGACAATAATATAATTGTTAACCAAGCTGATAGAATAGACATGAAACATAATATAATTAGTACTAAATAACAATCTTTTTTAAGTACTCATGAACTCTTTAATGGGGTGCATAGTGTGCCACACCTCAAAGGCAACTGCATTCTTTAGAAAATGACAAAACCTGGAAAAAATAAATCAAAACAAACAGTCTATTAAACTATTGGTTGATAAAACCAGATTGGAACTAGATGCACTTCTTGCAGAAACAAACAAAAAAAGCTATTTGTAGAACCCGGCACAAATATTTCACCCAGGTTAACAAACCCTCTCCAATGCTGGTCAAAAAGCTTAGTTGAAAAAAAAATATATATATATATATATTTCAAATTAAAAACTCAGCAGGATCCACAAAACAACGCACAGCACTTTGGAAATAAGACTTAATGTTACTAGACAAATAATGTAAATCACATTACATTCTGTTAAGAAAAAAAAAAAATGTACTATTTGATGCATGCTATATATGCCTAATAAAAACTTGATTTAAAAAAAAAAAACTCAGCAGGAATAATTACCATGAGCCAATCAAAAATCAAAGAAACCTTTCTAAAGTATTTTCAGGACATTTATTCCTCAAAATCTAAAGCTAGTAACTTCATGATTCCCAATTTTCTTAACAAATATGACATACCAACTACTTCTGTACAGGAACTTGATATGCTTAATTCAGATATTACCAATGAAGAGATAGTTAAGACAATTAACAATCTAAAATTGGGGAAAGCACCAGGACCAGATGGATACTCAAACATATATTTTAAAGCCTTTGCCAACCAGCTAGGAAAAACAGTGCCCCCTGAATTAAACCAAGCTAATTTGATCTTTTACCCTGAACCAGGGCGAGGCCCCCTTAATGTTAAAAACTTTCGCCCTATATGATTGCTAAATGGGGATGTTAAAATTTTAGCTAAATTGATGTCAGTCAGGCTTTCTAGATTTCTACCCAGATTGACCCATAAGTATCAAGTGGGTTTTGTGCCCTTTAGGCAAGCATGGGACAACATCAGAAGAATTTTAAATGTTTATCACATAGCCAAATCTACAAACATCCCTGTATGTACGTTTAATTTTGTAAACCTTATTTCAACATACTATAGAAATCCAATAGCATTTCTCAAATTACCAAGGGATAACCAAGATCATATTCAAATCCAGAGGGAACAAGGGAAGGTATTAATTATCTTGGCCCAAAAGACATCTGAGATAATCTACAGATGAAACCCTTTACATGGGTCAACATTATATGGATCCCTATCCCACCCCCTTCTTCCAAAACAGGAATTAACAACCCTATGATTAAATTATCATTAGATGAGTGGGTTTGGGCAAACTCCAGGTGTCAATTAAAACATAATATTTCCCCCTTAACCCCCCACCTTAGCTATGTCTCAAGTTCTTGATAGCTTAGGAGATGACTCTAAAATCTGGTTTCTTATGCTTAAAATAGACAAACTCGAAACCTGGCTACTAAATGGAAAATTAATGACAACGGAACAATTTAAAACTAACTTTCAATTGCCATCAAAGGAATGTTTTAACTATAAGATACAGTATATTATTACATCTCTGATTTGGATGTGGGGGCCCCCATAATCCACATAGTTCTCCCTGATTTGTGATAAAGCCCCACTTAACAGAGGTATCCTAGGCAAACTATATGCAACCTTAAATCTAGCGACGAAAAATCAAGACCCTAGATATACCGTATTTTTCTGTGTATAAGATGGTATTTTTTACCAATTTTTTGAAGTTTAAAATAGGGGGATCGTCTTATACAGGCAATGTTGCCATTACATACCCTGGTCTGATACTGTAATGCTGCATTTGGCTACTAGGCAGGAGTAAAAATTACACGTTTTGAAAATGTATTGGTTCCAATTAGATTGCATTACACTGTAATCCCCTACTGGGTGAAGCATCCCCTTTAGGGATGCTTCACCCAGTAGGGCCAGATAGCCTGCTTCCAGTTGTAATTCCTGCCTGATCAATATCATCAGTGAAAACGCCTTATACGACCATTGGGCAACCCCCAGAGTTACAACGTCTCTTGAGCACATCCATTGTTCGCTGTGCAGTGCCCACCCCACAATTCAGGGGGCCAGCTCCCAATGTGCCTCCTTGGGCCCTAATGACAAATAGAGATCCACACTAGAGATTACAACCCCTCACATCCAGGCTGCATACTGGTCCTCTAAGTCACTTTCCTGCACCACAAGGTTCTCCAGCCATTCAATTAGCTTGTGACCCGGCCATAGTCCCAGAAACTCAATCCATTGGTTTAGAAGCTCTGTTTCTTGACAGTCCATTCCAAGGACAAAAAAATGTTCTGTCTCCACTGGGGATAAGCATTCCCCATCCACATGAGCTGGGAAATGGCCATTGCACACCCCTCTCCTCTCCCACTGTCCCAGGACAGACCTCTGTTGATCTATGCTTAAATGTGAGCTTTACATAGAGAGGTGGGCCTTGGGCTGCGGGGCTGATCCCTTCTTCCGATCCTGATCTTTTCGAGCCTTACTGGCGGTACAGGAAAAACTCAAGGTATGAAGAAGGGTGGGGGGGAGAGGGAGAGAGAGATCAAGGTAATGAAGAGGGAGAGAGATGGAGAGAGAGAAAGAGAGCTTCATAATCTGTGCAACAATCAGAACACAGCTGATTGTGATCTCACACACACCATCTGTCACTCAAATTAGGAGGTGGTACAAGCACTCGGGCATGTAAATATACACAAAATCCTACATATCTGACATCTAGGCTTGAACCTGGATGATTGCAACTCAGATAAGCTATAATTTGCTAGATATGATCTTTTCTTTGGTTCTTGGTCTTGATCATTCTTGTCTCCTAACTCTATGTTGATTATGGCTGCGTTCTGTAACGGCATAGGCTGCAGTGGGCACACCAATACATGGACTCTCTATTGCTTGATTACTGTTGTGGTGCCCAGGAATGCCAGTGATTTGTCAGCTTCATGGATTTAATGACGCATCCATCTATACCTTGTTAATTCTATAGAGCTGACATGTCAGTGTCCTTGTTGGTCATCATGTACATGTGTAGTGTATGTGAGTGTGTGATGTACATGTGGTGGCATGTTGGTGTATGTGATATTCACCTGACATGGAGGCAGGGTCCTGCTGGACCACCAGGCCTGAAGCTCCAGCGGCGGGCACATGGCTCAGAAGGTCCTTGGCAACCCTCTCCCATTCATTATAGGTCAGTCATGGAGTGACCTAGCTCTATGTGTCTCTATGTATGTTCTGTAAATGATGTGTATTGCAACTATGTGTAATCTGTAAATATGTATAATCAAGGATTAAGTTAATTGTAAATAGTATAATTGAAATAAACAAAACCGCAAATTACTGCTCTCAAAATACTCCTGCTCTCTCTCTCTCTAAATCCTCCAACTCTGGGATCTGCGTGCTGCTTAGTCAGAAAATAAAACACAGTCAACGTATGGGCGGGTGGAACGTAAATTAATAATCTCCCTCTGTCAGTCATCACCGCTTTCTATTGGCTGAGAGACATGTCACACTACATTATACTGCGATTGGATCTTAACAGGAGATTGCATCTCGACCAGCCCCTTAACAGCTTTCGTGTGTGGAAAGGGTTTACGGGTTTGCGTCTACAGCCCATTGGTCGCGGCATGGCTGAATGTAATAGCTCTGTAACTCTGTAAGAATTTCAAGCCTGCAGGCTTTGCAGGTGTACCGTTGAATTTAATATGGCTCTAGGTCTCCTAACTCCTTCAGAATCCATTCTACGCTATGCTTTCAAGCTGTGTAATAGTGAGCATATGCCTAAAAAGAGCTGTGTGTAAAGTGGTATCAGATTACAGAGTGGAAATATTGTGGGCTGCACAGTTTCCCAGAGTGCAGTGCAATATGTATTCATTGGAAATAAGTTATTTAACTTATTTTAGATGTTCATATGTGAACACAGATGTACTATTTAATTACTATGACACTTGAAAGATCAAATAGATTAACGTCATTCACAGCTGAGGAGAAAGACCCATTTTAAAATCTTAATGTATGTATCATTAAATATCCTTTTGAACTGATTTATAAACTGTAAGCTTTGTTCACTTACAATCTTGGTCACCTTTTCTAAAACAAATTATGACAAAGTGGTCAACAGCCCAAAACGTTCCTGGGCTTCAGACAAATAAGGGTTTTCAGCACCACCATATATGTCTTGTTATTGCATGTAATAACATCATATCAATCTCTGTTGTATTAAGCAGTTAGGAGGAGTGAACCTGTTCAGATACATGTGCAGGTGAGTGATATGACTACAAGCATTAGATCATCCACACTGCACTGCAAGGCTTACCCAGTAATAAAATCAAGCCTCTATAAATCAACAACAGATCTTGGAGCCCAGGAACATAAAATCTGTCACTGAATCCACTTCTTCCCTGTCTATTTGCCAGGAACTGAGATTGATATTTGCCTTGATCGTCATCTTTTTTAACAGCAGCAGGGCAGCTTTTGCACTCTCTTCTTTCACGCATTAATTCCTCCGCACTTTCAGCCATCAGAGTGGCATCTTCTGTGTCATCTGAGGTTATTGATAATTCTCCCAGCAATATTCATCACTGCTTTGGATTCTTCTAGCCTGGCCTTTTAAATGATATATAAAGCATAGAAGTTGAATAAATAAAGTATTATTAACAAAAATACAACCCTCAAAACTTATAAAGACAGTTTACTAATTGAAACTGGTGAAGTGCAAGCAGAATATAACACAACAGGCAGGAGTGTGTTTCTGTCTCGGCCCTGTCTTATTGCTTCACATTTTCAGGGGGGCAGCAGCCTGTTTGAAGATGTATTGCAGAACATTAAAATGTGCCTGTATAAGCATGTACATTTGTGTATGTTGTAATATTTAAGACATAGAGCTCCAAGTGAGCGAGGCTCAAAAAACCCTTATGGTATTATCCTTTACCTCATTGTCCCTTAAATAAGGTATTAGAAATGTACACTATCCACATGAAAGGCTCTCTGGTTGCCTTTTTTTAAATTAGCGTGCTGAGGAATCCACCTCCCTGTTTCTAAAGTTTATTCTTCCACCTTCTCCTCCTAGATGGTCTGTTCTTTAAAAACTATAACCCCTTGTTTCTTTCACACCACTTAAAGGCTGCTTCTAAAATAAATACCACCAAAGTGAGAGCTTGAAGTACTACTAGCAGAGGTGAAAACATCCTCTACTGCCGAGGACTCGTGCTCCAAGGAAGAGGGAGGAGTAACACCAAAGAAAGTGTGATCAATAGCGGTTGCTTCTTTCTCATCACTTATTAACGCTATATACAAACTTTTTTCTGTTTCAAAGTCATTAGCATGTCTCTTTAATGTATCCCTTTTACTATTGATGATTTCAGCTTCCTTTCTGTCTAGTTCATTTTTCAGTTTAGTATAGGAGATATCACATTCTCATTTTTTAAAATTTCAGTTGATTTTTGAGTCTGTGAAATTATGTAATGTTACAACTCTGTTTTATGGAATATGCTGCCGCTATATAAATAAAGAGATTATAATAATGATGAAAATAATCGTAATAGTTTTTTGCACGTTTTCAGTGTTTTTTTTTAACACCCATCAACTCATCATCATCTAGTTGTACTGATATTACATTACCAATATTAAAGAAATCTTTCTGCAAATACTATAATCTATTGTCTTTTTTATATACCTTTCTGTGTAAGCTCATACATATTAAATCATGCATATTTGTTTGACTGAACAATATTCAACCAAGTTTCCACTACCTAATAACCCATACACCAGACTTAAATAATAATGTAACAGGAGTTTTATTGTAACAAACATTTCTCACAATCAGAGCATTTAAACAGACTTATCTGATATATAACAAAAAAAACTTTTTTTAACATTTCCAAAAACAAAACCTGTAGATATTTTCTGTGTGAATTTTTGATATCCAATAGTAAGTGAGCTGTTTTTATTCACCACATTCAGAACATGAGAATGGTCATAATCTTCTATGAATACTATTATGTTCAGTAAAACATAAGTGTTGTTGGAAACATTTTCCACATCTAAATGTTTATTCTCATCATATGTCTATTAGGAAAAGCTTTAACAATGGCTCAAACATTTCTCAAATTTGAACAAATGGCCTTTCACCAGTGTGAGTTTTCTTATGAATATTGAGAGTTTTGGTCCTACTGAAACATTCCCCACATTCAGAACATACAAATGGTCTTTCTCCAGTGTGAGTTCTCCTATGAACATTGAGATTTGTCGCTCTACTGAAACATTTACCACATTCAGAACATGAAAATGGATTTTCTCCAGTGTGAGTTCTCTTATGATCATTGAGAGTTGTGGCCTGACTGAAACATTTCCCACATTCAGGACATGTAAATGGCTTTTCTCCTGTGTGAGTTCTCATATGAACCTTGAGATATGATGCAACTAAAACATTTCCCACATTCAGGACATGCAAATGGTCTTTCTCCTGTGTGAGTTTTCTTATGTTTATTGAGACTTGATACTAGATTGAAACATTTCCCACATTCAGAACATGAAAATGGCCTTTCCCCAGTGTGAATTCTGTTATGAACATTGAGAGTTGTGGCCTGACTGAAACATTTCCCACATTCAGAACATGCAAATGGTTTTTCACCTGTGTGAGTTTTCTTATGTTTATGGAGACTTGATGCCAGACCAAAAGATTTCCCACATTCAGAACATACATATGTTTTATCTCCTGTGTGCATTCTCTTATGAGTATTAAGATGTGTGGTTGTGCTGAAGCACTTTTCATGGTATGTACATACATATGGGTTTTTTCCTGTGTGAACAATACAGAGCATTCAAACGGACTTATCTGATATATAACAAAAAAACCTTTTTTTAACATTTCCAAAAACAAAACCTTTAGATATTTTCTGTGTGAATTTTTGATATCCAATTGTAAGTGAGCTGTTTTTATTCACCACATTCAGAACATGAGAATGGTCATAATCTTCTATGAATACTATTATGTTCAGTAAAACATAACTGTTGTTGGAAACATTTTCCACATCTAAATGTTTATTCTCATCATATGTCTATTAGGAAAAGCTTTAACAATGGCTCAAACATTTCTCAAATTTGAACAAATGGCCTTTCACCAGTGTGAGTTTTCTTATGAATATTGAGAGTTTTGGTCCTACTGAAACATTCCCCACATTCAGAACATACAAATGGTCTTTCTCCAGTGTGAGTTCTCCTATGAACATTGAGATTTGTCGCTCTACTGAAACATTTACCACATTCAGAACATGAAAATGGCTTTTCTCCAGTGTGAGTTCTCTTATGATCATTGAGAGTTGTGGCCTGACTGAAACATTTCCCACATTCAGGACATGTAAATGGCTTTTCTCCTGTGTGAGTTCTCATATGTACCTTGAGATATGATGCGCGACTAAAACATTTCCCACATTCAGGACATGCAAATGGTCTTTCTCCTGTGTGAGTTTTCTTATGTTTATTGAGACTTGATACTAGATTGAAACATTTCCCACATTCAGAACATGAAAATGGCCTTTCCCCAGTGTGAATTCTGTTATGAACATTGAGAGTTGTGGCCTGACTGAAACATTTCCCACATTCAGAACATGCAAATGGTTTTTCACCTGTGTGAGTTTTCTTATGTTTATGGAGACTTGATGCCAGACCAAAAGATTTCCCACATTCAGAACATACATATGTTTTATCTCCTGTGTGCATTCTCTTATGAGTATTAAGATGTGTGGTTGTGCTGAAGCACTTTTCATGGTATGTACATACATATGGGTTTTTTCCTGTGTGAACTCCCTTAGTTTGTAAATTATTGGTATTACTGACAAATATAGAGGAGATTTCTTCTGTTTGCGGTTTCACAACATTATGGTTAGCTTCCAGGTAACCATGTAAAGCATTGAAATCTTCCCTTTCACAATGTGATGAAAAAACAGAAATATGGTGCTCTTTGCTCAGATCTATGGCCTTGGACACATCTGTAGGAAACAAAACCATACAGAGTAAATATTTTTCTAAGTTATGTTTAAAAGAATGATAACATGATTCTCATTTACAATAATTATAACTAAATGAAGCCACCTAAAAACCAATCTGCAGACAAACATTTTAGATAATTATAGATCCCTTTATAAATATAAAGAATACTTTTACAATGTGCAAAATACACATAAAGCGTTGGAAGTGTGACCTGAGCATTGTTATTTATTGCTTGGAATCTGTGAATAGAACAGATATACATGTGATATTTATACATTATACTGATGAGAGGCAGTAGTCTTGAAACAGCTGTACATGGGTAGGATTCCTGAATTGTGTTTAATCCATCCTGAGCTTTGCTCAAAGCTGTATAATACAGCAGGCATATGCTTGCTTAAAGGAAGCCATGTTTAAAATGGTAATGGATTACAAGAGTGAAGCCTTTGTGGGCACATGTGCATGTCAGTGCCCAGGTTCCCAGAATGCAGTGTCATAACTTTATTTCTCAGAATTCTGAGCAGGAAACAAGATTTTAATTAAAAAAAATAATAATGCAGAGCCAAAATTTAGGGCCACAAATGTCCCCACAATTGAGGATTACAAAAACACCATTGCAAAATAGAAAGAAATGTGAATTGTGTCTGAGTGATAAAACATTTTCGTAGTGAGACAAAAAACCTAGATCAATATTAAGTCCAGTATGATTTGTATTAAAAAAATGTAAACTTACTGGACATTATCATTTCCATCACAAATCTAGTTTCCATCTCTCCCATACAAAAGAAGTGATTATTCAGTCAAGCCATCAGATATCATTGCATATGTTCAAACACTGAGGACCCTTCAGGTAGAAGGGTTACAAACCCTGTGTCATCACACAGAAAGTAACCTATGCCATTAAACACATGTTGCAATACAAAAGTAAATAAACAACGTCACTTACACCACTGGTTACCACACACCACCCATCTCTAGAAGAAATATGCAAAATATTGAAAACCTCCCATTTTTGAATTTAGACAGCCACCACATCTCAGACAAACTCTGGTCAGCAGAAGAATGGCTAATGAACAACATAACAGTGGAAATGATACCAAACCTCGCAATAAAATTTACTGAAAATTATGTCAGCATATCTGTAAAGAAGACACAGCCACACATAACAACAAAACCTTTAACATTAGAGGGTCATATTCATGTACATCATCCAATGTAGTGTATATAATACAATGTACTGAATGTAAAAAAAGGCTGTTACATTGAGGAAACCAATCGAAAATTAAAACTAAGGATGAATCTGCATAATGGTAAAGAAAAGGAAAGAAAATCCCTTTGTAGTGGTGCACTCCAAGGAACCTACTATAATCAATAGTAGCCAATAAAACTTAGCTTTTAATAGTTATTATAAAACCAATGAAAGGAATAAAAAACTAAAACACACGACGCTACAGCTGCCAAATAATCTATATATATTAATACCTCTACTGGCTAAACTGCATTAATCATACCAACAAACAGATGATTGGATACAATGATGAAGAGAAAATAGTCAAAAAGTGCTAAGTGCTGGAGCTAATACTAAGGTGAATTAGGACCCAAGAGTCCTATTGTGCAAATAAACTGGGAATTGATCAGTGTAAAGTGACTAAGTGTTACTTGGGGATCTTCCCACAATGATAAGGTGCTAAAAGTGCTTAATATGCATTACTTTGGGATCTTTCCACAATGATAAGGTGCTAAAAGTGCTTAATTAATATTGCACTATTGATAATTTATATGAAATGAAGGTCCATACACATGATTGTTGTTGTTATATATAAAAAGCCAAAAATGTAAGTCACAAGGATAGTACTAATGCTACTATAAAGTCTGCTGCTCCATGAATATATCCCTCTCTAATAAATATTTCATAGATGGGTATTGGCAAAGTTAGATGCAGATAATCACGATAAAGCTATCCTAGTGGAACTTGGAGTTCGCGTGTGCTGCCCAGATGCTCTGTAATGACGTCATCGGCCAGCGACTAAGGGAGCGCGGGCAGCTTAGCATCAACCCGTTGCATGTTTCCTGGATTTCATCAGGGGTTACCGCCTACCCCTCCGTGGGGCTCTCTTATAGCAAGGCGGTTGTCATGGTAATAGAAAGTAAGTAAAATCTGATTCGTAAAGGTTTAAAAATAATCAATATTTAAAAGACAGGCATATATTGTACAGATCAATGGTGGGACAATATAAATGGTGGGACAATATAATGAAAGTAAAAAAAAAGAAAATGTAATAGAGTGGCATGTGTTAAGAATGGTATATTTAAAAAGGGAGAGTAAGTGTATATTAACTCGCTATAATGTATATAGTCATCCTAGAGAATGACTCCCCTAGAGTATAATATTCTATAATTTAAAAAATGTAAGAATCATGTTTATTAATACTTATTTTATCCCAATGTAATGACAATACATCTTGTTGATTCCCAGCATGGAGGCAAAGAATACTGGTATAAAATAGAGTATGGAGACAAAAAATGAAGAATAATAATCATAATTAGTATCATGGCCATCCCCCAGTCTATTATATGAGGTTTAGATAAAGGGAGATAAAACCTTTCATTCAAACCATTGGGCTTCTTGGTCTTTAAAGCGTATATACGTGTCATTATCTCCCCTCCTAATTGTTTTTTGAATATTATTATTATCTTTATTTACATCGCTACAACATATTCAGTAGCGCTGTACAGGGGTTTAGTACATGGCAAAAAACAAACTTAACACCTTATAAAGAATGGAGGGCCCTGTTTTTGAGCATATAATCAAATGTACATAGTGCTCGTTTCCAAGACACGGACACACGATTGAAAACTCACAAACTTGCAATCTAAGGGTTTAGGTGTGATACAAGAGGGTGACAAATACAAATTGGCAACGTGAATGCAATTTGTTTAGTCAATTGGAGGGGTCTGTGAGTTGTACTGTAGATTGTGGGTGGGAGTGTTATTAAGCTGTAGAGTGTGCAGTTGTAATTATAAAGGCTGAAGGTGATAAGAGTTTTTAGACAGGTGTGTTTTTAGTAATTTTTTAAAGGTTTTGAGGCAGGAAGATAATCTAATGGAGCGAGGCAAGGAGTTCCAAATAGTAGGGGCAGAACAAGAAAAGTCTTGAAGACGGGAGTGAGAGGAGGTGATGAGAGAGGAGGAAAGAAGGTCGTTAGCAGAACGAAGGGGGCAATTGGGAGAGTATTTTGAAACAAGAGCAGAGATATAAGGGGGTGCCTTGTTGTTGAGGGCTTTATATGTTAGGGTCATGATTTTAAATGTGATTCGGGAAGCTATGGGAAGCCAGTGGAGTGATTGACAGAGAGGAGCTGCAGACACTGAGCTTTTGGTATTGAAGATGAGTCTAGCGGAGGCGTTTATTAGGGATTGGAGGGGAGACAGACGAGAGATGGGTAGGTCAACAAGGAGAAAATTGCAGTAGTCGAGTCGAGATATGATGATCAATTGCTATGAATGATATGGCTTTGAGATCTCCATTGTGTTTGTTATTAGCATGATTCACCACTGGTGTATCATATTCTCCTTTGATACTGTACACATGTTCCAGGACTCTTCTTCTAAATTCTCTATGTACCTCATGACACATTTGCATAGCATTATATATATCACCCCTTCTGATTTGAAGGTTAACAGTTGTTTAATTGGAAATGTCTTATGTTCTTCGTAAGCTGGAAAAGTTTTTGTGGTTTTAACATATGTACAAGCCTTACAAGACAGGCATCTAAAGTAACCTTTTGTCTTATTAAGCCAACTGGATTTGTGTTGCTTCTCCAGATGGCTATGTGATAACATATCTGTTAGGTTAGTAGACCGTCTACTGGTGATCTGTGCTTTATGGAAGGAAGAATCTGCACAGACTTTCCATCAAAGATCACAATGAAGACAGCTATTGTACCCCAGTTGGGCACCAATTTACCCAGAATGACACAAATGTGGAAAACTCTGTGGACTGAAAAAGATCAATCTACATCCTAATCCCCCAAAAAAGGCAGTGTTAAAGAGTGCTCCAATTATCAAACAATTCCATCCATATCAAATGCCAGTAAGGTAATGCTTAAGTAAGATCTTGCAAGCTCAGCTCAAACAATAAACGCTCCATCCAAAACCTGCAAATCAAAATTTCAAAACTATCCAAGAGTGGAAAACATTTGAATTAAAAATGATTACATTTTTTTAATACAAAACATAGTGGACTTTGTCATGAATCAGCCAGTGGCCATATTGGATTTGGTGTGAACTATGCTGGGGCCATTTTGTGACTGGCAGCAGTGGCCATTCTGGGCTGGGTTATCTTCCACATGCTGTTGCCATGTGGAAGAACAAAAGGTTTGGGGCCCACTTGTTAAGGTTATATTGTTATTTTGTGGTCTAGGGGATAAAGTATTATAAGTTTACCCCTTAGCATATCCCCATCCCTTCCATGTTTAGGCTCATTGTAATGGGTGTCATGTGAGGGAGCTGGTGGGATGTGTTGGTTGTATGTGTGTGAAACATTGTGTGTTGTATTTGTAAATATGAATGTATGTTATTATATTAGTAGGTTATTATATTGTAGAGGGGAAGCCGTTGAATACAGGCAAGCCTCCTTTGTTCCCAAAGGCCTGTTAATCCCATTAGCTAAGTATCCAGCATAGAACTAACAATGGGAAGCTCACAGCTGGAGAGCAGACAGGCAGGCACCCAGAAACAATGGGATGGCCTGAAGGCTTCTCAGCCTTCATAGCATGGGCACAGGAGAGTAAAAGACATGCTTTCCCCTGGACATTCAAAGCCCAAATTAATTAGTTGGCCTCGCCTAGTGGGCGGACCTGGGAGGGGACTATTGGTTCACGCACAGTTCCCCTTCATGATTGGCCAGACGTCATTTGGGGCTGGCTAACGGTAGCCACTTCCCCCATTCTTGTGTGATGTGGTTAAATATGCTGTTCTAAAATAAAACAGGGTTCATAATTTTCATCAAGACTTTGTGTGCAGGTGTATTATTGACCCAAGGGCATATGCTGGCAGAGGAGATCGTTTCTGACTCCCTTCCAGGTTTTCCCAGGCACAATACCAAAAGCTGGGACTTATGCTCTTGCATCCGCAAGGAAGGTCCATTTGCCTGAGTCACCCAAATCTTAGGTCTAAAACCTACAGGAGATAAGAGGGCTAGGATCCTCTATACTCCATCATCATTGTAGGTTGTGACAATTGGTGGCATTGGTGAGAGACTCCACAGAAAGACCAGCAATGGAACAGACGGATATCACCAAAGAAGCAACAAGACGGTTTAAAGCAGCCAGGCACTTATACCCCAGTAAGATGACCGCACAAGAGGTGTCCAACTCACTAGACCAGCATTGCCAGAGGATCGGGCAGGAGCGCAATGGAGCGAGAACTCCAGCTCAGCAAAGACTTGGCTACAGAGAGACATTGCGTCTAGAGAAATGGATGGCGATTCTGAATCTGTGGCAGGACGATGAGCTAATGGGCTGGCTGGAAGTACTAGTAAGAAAAGAGGTTGCCTTGGAGAACCAATATCACATTTTTCACGCCAGAATAGTTGGTGGCCTTGGAGAGGAGTTTGATTTCCGCTTGGAGATAGATTTTGGCCTCCAAGACATTGTGTATGGTGATCCTGAAGGGGGCATAGGAACCTTTAAAAGGCACAACAACTTGTTTGTGGAACGCTGTCGTGGTCTGGGACTGGAACCGTGGTCCATGGAGGCTAATTTAATGGTACACCTGATTGAGCAGGAACTGCAGCTGGAGGAGGAGTATTTTGAGTTGTGGGACGAGATCTATGGGGAGACATTTTGCCCATCAAGAGGGGAACAACCCAGTCAAGAGGACTGGTCGCCAGATCGTTACAACACAGATGGTATGTACCGAAGTGATTGTGTGCAAGGGGTCTGGGGAGAACATAGTGATGGAGAATGCGTTCCTTTAAAAAATATAGAGACTGTGTCAGAGCCTAGAAGGGATGGTAAAGTCAGCTTGGGACCAAATCACCAGCTCCAAGAGCCAGAGACCCAGGGGAATGTTCCCTGGGTGGGGTCAGATAACCCATGTTTGTCCCCTGATACCCCAAGAGACTTAATCCCAGAGGAAATGCTAGCAGAGCACAGTTTCTCCAAACAGGTCTCACCTGAGGACTACCTTCCAGCACAAATCCTGGAAGAAACCCCAGTAACTGCTCAACAGGTAGGGCCAGATGAACTAAGTCTGCCCTCAGAAGTTCTAGGCAATGTGTATGGGCCAGAACTGCTAATGGAGCCAGGGGCTCAGGATAGCCACCCAAGAGACTGTGGGGAGGGCTATGTAATGCACTCTGGGGAGAAGGCCGTAGAGGTCAGGTTGGGTGGGAAGGATAAGATTCCCCAGCCTACAACAGATAACCAAAATCTGTACTCTGACACCCCAGGAGAGTTGCTAAAAAAGGTGCTAGTAAAGCACAGAGCCCAGGAGGGCTATGTAATGGACTGTGAGGAGGGAAAGGAACTGGTTCTTAGCTACAGGGAACCAGGCCTCACACAGCAAGAGTGCCAGGGGCACCAAGAGAGTGCCAGGGGCACCAAGAGCCCGACAGGGGCAGCAAGCTTGCCAGCCTTGGCAAAGGAGCCGTGGGTGCAGTGTGGCACCATAGTAGAGGGTGAACCAAGTGGGGAGATATCCTGGATAACCAATGTCCAGAGGCCCACTGGAACAGACACCGCTCCAAAGGCCCAGTTTAACCTGGAGGACTGGGATAAGGGTACCAAGCAAAAGGCCATAGAAGAAGAGGGTCAGCTGAGGGCCCCAAAGAACCGGCTGGGTGGGAATTGCGAGACTCCCCAGCCTACATCAGAGAGCCAAAGCACAGTCATTCAACCAAAGGCAACAGAGGAGGTAAAGGATGAGTGTAAGCACAGCCTGGGTGGGAACAGCGTAGTTCTCCAGGCTGCAACACAGACAGACCCAGGGGAAGAAAACCAGGAGGTTCTGTCCAAAGATACAGATTTCCAGGAGCCAGAGCAAACAGAGCATCCAAGTCTGGACTCCATCAGGGACGCTGGAGTCAAGCGCAGACCGGTATGTACTTTACTGCAGTTATTGTGTTATTGGGCTCCCAACAATAATGATTTTGCTGAGGGAAGTACTGGACTGCCCCCTTGCAATCCCATAGGCCCAGAGACTGTTTTAGAGACCCCAGCCCAGCTGTGGGGACTGGCTGGAGGGAAAGGGGTTGCTATGGGACAGGGGTTGTTTTATGGGGCTCCCAAAAATACGGTTTTGCCTCAGAAGAGTGTATGGGTGCAACCCACTGTGTCCCCAGAGACTTCCATGCTGCTGCCAAAAACAGAGAGATGGGATCCTGGACTGTTTTGGGTGGGGGTGCAGGGCAAGAGCAATTTGCTCTATACAGTGGGAGCAAGGCCAAGGGCTGGGGGAGGTCTTTACTCTGCATCTTGGGACTGTGTGCGCACCGACATGAACTTGCCTAGCATGCAGCGGGCCGGGCCAAACCAGCAGATTCATGACTATCAGCGGAGCTGGGAAAATCTTGGATGTTCTCCGCCCGCTTAGGGAAGGATTGTCATGAATCAGCCAGTGGCCATATTGGATTTGGTGTGAACTATGCTGGGGCCATTTTGTGACTGGCAGCAGTGGCCATTCTGGGCTGGGTTATCTTCCACATGCTGTTGCCATGTGGAAGAACAAAAGGTTTGGGGCCCACTTGTTAAGGTTATATTGTTATTTTGTGGTCTAGGGGATAAAGTATTATAAGTTTACCCCTTAGCATATCCCCATCCCTTCCATGTTTAGGCTCATTGTAATGGGTGTCATGTGAGGGAGCTGGTGGGATGTGTTGGTTGTATGTGTGTGAAACATTGTGTGTTGTATTTGTAAATATGAATGTATGTTATTATATTAGTAGGTTATTATATTGTAGAGGGGAAGCCGTTGAATACAGGCAAGCCTCCTTTGTTCCCAAAGGCCTGTTAATCCCATTAGCTAAGTATCCAGCATAGAACTAACAATGGGAAGCTCACAGCTGGAGAGCAGACAGGCAGGCACCCAGAAACAATGGGATGGCCTGAAGGCTTCTCAGCCTTCATAGCATGGGCACAGGAGAGTAAAAGACATGCTTTCCCCTGGACATTCAAAGCCCAAATTAATTAGTTGGCCTCGCCTAGTGGGCGGACCTGGGAGGGGACTATTGGTTCACGCACAGTTCCCCTTCATGATTGGCCAGACGTCATTTGGGGCTGGCTAACGGTAGCCACTTCCCCCATTCTTGTGTGATGTGGTTAAATATGCTGTTCTAAAATAAAACAGGGTTCATAATTTTCATCAAGACTTTGTGTGCAGGTGTATTATTGACCCAAGGGCATATGCTGGCAGAGGAGATCGTTTCTGACTCCCTTCCAGGTTTTCCCAGGCACACTACCAAAAGCTGGGACTTTATGCTCTTGCATCCGCAAGGAAGGTCCATTGGTCTGAGTCACGCAAATCTTAGGTCTAAAACCTACAGGAGATAAGAGGGCTAGGATCCTCTATACTCCATCATCATTGTAGGTTGTGACAGACTTCATATTGATCTAGTTTTTTTTTTCTCACTACCAAAATGGTTTATGACATTCCACATCTCTTCCCATGTTCAAATGGTGTTTCTCTAATCTCTAATCCTCAATTGTGACGACATAATTATGGCTCTGCTGTGTTCTTATCTTAACCTGATCTACAAACTCACAGGACATTATTAATATGCTGCCAACATAGCAGAGAGATATGAGAATCATTGATAGTGTTCTAACATATACTAAGAGAAGTATATCCAGTTCTGTCTTACAAGTACTTGTTGCCTATTTGGAAGAAGTGAACCAATCAGAAATAAAGTTGTTACTGTAATATATAGGAATAGAAATGTCTTTTACTTCATCTTCTAGACTCCCATACAAACAAAGAAAATATTTCTTAGCCCAATTTTTCTAAGCGTATACTGCTTCTTTAGAAGAGAAAACATTACATTAATCTTATTTTCCAAGTGGGAGTAGATTATAAAAATGTATACTTTCAAAGTATGAACTAACTGATATGGTCCTAGTCTAGGATATATTGTCAGTTACCTTGCTAGTTTTAACTCCTCACGAACACTTGGAAATACTGGAAATACCACAGAACACTGTCTTACACTACAGTCAAGAGTATTGTTTTTAATATTTTTATTTATCAGGGGTTTGTTTTTAATATAATCAATAAAGAATACATTTTATTTTGGTCCAGATATAATTTTTTTGAGAATTGTAATCCCATTTTGAAAAACAGATGTAATTGATTGAGCCTATAATTTCAGATTGCGTACTGTATATTACATTTTGTGTGTGTGGCTCTTTTTCTGTCTTTTCTTTATTATGAATAATTTATATGATGTTTCACTCTCCTGTATATTTTACAAGTTCTTTGTAACAACAAACAATAGGCAATTGTTAGAGAGCTGAGTACCCATATATTTGATGAGAGTTAATGCTGGAATGGGTCAGATGTTTTTCTTCCCTTTGTAGCGCTACAGTTTACTTACTAGCGCCAAGCATATCTAGTAAATCTAATCTTCATGAAACATTTATATAAATATGACACTGTAACGGAACCCATCACTGTTTTACCCTGTTTTATGGTTATTTAATTATTATGGTTAAAATATGATCCTACTGTTATACTGTATGTATGTTGGTTTATGCTCTGCAGAATATTTGCTCAGACTATTGCAGACCTTGGCATAATAGATAATCCTATTACAGAGACTCCTCATAAGATAAGGAAGTCTATTGTATAAAGTGTTTTCATTATCAGACATAATAACAAAGAAGTATAATCTGATCAATGTCTGATTGTATCAAAGTAGCCAGGTAACCTCCGGGGGTTGGTGTGACCACACCTATTGTCTCTCTATGTGTATTGTGTGGCCAACTATGGGGGATGTGTATTGCCTGTGGGAAGAGATGTGTATATATATTTCTGCACAACAAAATAAAGACAGTATTATTTGACTCCCAATTGAGTGTCGTCCAATATGGGAGGTTGGGGATGGTGAGACTGTAGTGCTTCTTGGATATTTTACCATATACCAGCGGAGATATTGGATTTGTGTTCCAACTCTGTTACAGACACCATCGGATTAAATGTCTTTTTTAGAGTACCAATCATTCTAGTGAACTCAGGAATAAGGAGAATTTGTATTTAAAATTATATATCAACAATTGAAATGCTGCATCTGAATGGAATAAGAAGAATTGTGATTGAGATAATGGCGAAAGTGATTAGAGTAATTGTAATTGATTGATTAGAAAGAATTGTGGCCACAATTCATCCCAATCACAAATCAACATAGGTATCAAACCCTATAATGTTTAAATGCACTTTCACTCAGTGAAGAATAATTATAGGGGGCTTCAGTGGCCCTTTAAGAGGAGAAATTGAGAGACATATCAATGTGTGATATAATTAATTCTAAATGTCTGGAAACAAAAGATTCAGCTTCTTGTGGGTAATTCAGTATATACTAGCTTCACAAGCTTCTGAGATATGAACTTGAAAATGAAATTATTAACAGATTTAGCAATCCGGGGTAAAAATAAAAATCAGCATGTGGTTGTCACAATAAGTATGTGAGTTTGTAATTTTTTTTCCGTTCAAACATGACCTTATGGACAGCAGCATGCCATGTAAATCTGGCAGACGTGGCCCCTCTGAGCTCCCTCAAGCTCATGTCATGTACATTGCTTCAGTGGCAAGACTTTAAGGCGCGCCAACACATGAGCGTGCCCACCAAAGTGCACCCGAAAATACTGTGGCCCAACATCAGCGCGGCTCTCACAGCTCTCCCACTCTCCACAGACACAGAGTCAGTGTCACTCTCCATTCCGCCTCTCATCAGCTGGTTCTGTGCCCTCCCCATATATCACTCTGTAAGTATGAGTTTGACACTGGCCCTCCTCTGACATGGTGAAGTGACATATATAACTGCACTGCACCTCTCTGACATAGTCAAGTGCCTTGACCCACACACAGATCTGCTTCACTATGTCAGATTAGGGTCAGTGTCAAGCTCATACTTACAGTGTGATATATGTGGAGTGCACAGAACCAGCTGTGTTTGTAGGGAGATAAGGCGGAATGGAGAGTGACACCGTCTCTGTGTCTGAGGGAGAGTAGATCTGTGAGAGCTGCGCTGATGTTGGGTTGCGGTATTTTCAGGCTTAAAGCCAGCATGCCCATTGCTTCAATATCTCATCTATCAATCTTCGCTTCTGCCATTACTTCTTTGTGTCTTCAATCTTTCACAGTATCAAAGTCTTCTCTAGGCAATTCTGTCTTCTCCTGATATAGCAAAAATATTTGAGCTTAAGCCTCATGATCAACCTTACAGTGAACAGCTTTGTTTGATTTCTTGTAATAATAGTTGATGGGATCTTCATGCAGTCCAAGGCACTCTAATCAATTTTCTCCACCACCACAATTTATAGGCGTCAATTCTACAGCTTTAATCCTTTTTAATGGTCCAGCTCTCACATCCCTAGTTACTGCTGGGAATACCTTAGTTCTAACTAGAAGGACTTTTGCTAATAATGTCTTTACTTTTTTAATAGCTTGTTCAGATATGCCATAGCGTTCTTTGTCATGGTGAAGGCGCTGGTGTACCTCAATGACACTGTGAGCTACACCATGTAGGGTCATCTAAGATGGGCAGCTAATACCAGAGGGGCAAGACAAATTGTGGTCCACTGGGGAAAGAACTTGTAACCCACTCAGGTATCCTTGCCAAGAAAATATTATATATAAGCACAACCAGAAGTATAATAATATGGCACAGGAAGAGGAGCCCTCTAATGTGTCTGCCACATTACTAGAGAAGTGCAATGGGCAAGTATGAGTAGCTCTAGACCTAATAAAGTGGTTGGGCCAAAATCAGAGGACGTGTTGCTGCATATGTGTCTGGAGGATAAAGGAAAGTTTGCTGCTGCAAAGAACAATTCAGAATAGGAAGCTGGAAAATTACAACTATGAACCAAGGTGAACTGGACATAGTCAAACATGAGATTAATACCATTAACCAAAATATACCTGGAATAAGGGACAAGCGTTCCCTTGGAGTAACAAATGAAGCAGGTCAATTTTATTCACTGATCCATATAGATAGTTTTGTTCATCACTAACCTGCACATATATTCTTCTCATCTCTCTCCTCTTCCTCTTCCTCATTAACTGACACTGTGCCACAATTTTCATCATGGAGACCTGATAGGTACAATAAGAATGAAATAGATTTGTAGAAGTGTATCAAATACATCTGCTAAGTGTACCTATTATTTTATTAACTGCTCCATAAATCAAAGGTCTCATTTTAGTTTGACATCTAAATAAATGTACTTATGTGTATAATCATAACTAGGAAAGTTCGCCATCCAATCTTTTTCTTTATAAATGTCCAGATTTATCTTTTTTAATGATCCGCCTTCGGCGCTCATTGCGATCCGCTCCTCTCGTTTACTTTTGTTCCTATGAGTGCCTTCTGCTCTCCTGGCAAACCCAGATATATATGTCAATTTGTTTTGTATAATTATTAATTATTTATTTAATAAAATAATATACTTTACGTATTTGTAATTGATATATGCAGCAATGAATAACCTGAAGAGCTAAGTATCTACTTCTATTTTCCTGCAGCATACAATGTACATTTGGACTGTTGGTGCTGTTAGGAGAAAGTGTCATCAATGTCCCAGGTGTGCATTAGAAATATGCTGGGTGCGCGAGGGCAAACCGTTGCTTTAGTTGTGTAAATCTCCATTTGAGATTCATAGTGTTGTAAAATGGCGTCGTTTGTCTATGTGCTATGCTGGTGTGGACCATTTTCCGTGCTGGCTAAGTGTGTATTTCAGTAGCTCGTACGTCTCTGGCAAAAGTCGTACGTGTCTGGCGGTGTTTTGCGCTTTTCGGGGTCGTGTAGCCTAGTTTTCTTTTTTATCCGCCATTTTTTTCCCTCGCTTAGGCGATTTCAAATTGTGTAAATTAAATAAATTGTACTTTAATTAGCGTGCAACCTTAGTGGCAAATGTCTTGAATGTCCCCCCATGCTCTGTGTTTTTTTAATATTTTTTTGTTGTATTTTGTATTGTTTTGTGTTGTATTAGAATATACGCATTTCGTCCGTAAACCTCGTATTTTTGAGACCTCGTATAATTTTTTTCTAAGTTCCAAGGGTCGTAATTAAAAGTCGTACATCCTTGTCAGTGTTTTCTGAGCTTCGGGGTCGTTGAGCCACGCTTTCATTATTTTTCGCCGCCATTTTTTTCTTGATTTGCCGATTTTGAGGTCCTGGCTGTCCCCCTGTGCTGTGTTTGATGTTTTTGTGTGTATATATATATGTATATATATATTTATATATATATTCAAGTAATAGAGAAAAATAAGGGAACAGAAATAGCCTATGGATGGATAGTAACTCTTAAAGAGCTATTGACAAACAATGTCCCATATCACATTCAATCTTCCCTCATATGGCAAAATTACTTTGCTAATCCTTGGGAAGATGAAAAAAAATTGTTTTTATATTAGCTCAAAGAAGTTAAATTTAAAACCAATCTAGAAAAAAGCGCACCCTTAGTACTCTTATGGTTATAAAAAAGTAATAATGTGATTATGTGTGAGGAGTATATGGAGAGTACCTAGAATAACTTCTGTAAAAGTTGTTCAATACTACACTCCTTATTGCCTTAGACTACTGTATGTCATTAAAGCAGACTAGCAATTCAAAGTGGTCAAAAAAATATACCAAAGTTCACCATAATAAATAGTACTCCCTTAATATCACAATCAACATAACCAGAGTACTTGCGCTTCTGTAGAGATAGTCCCGACGGTCCCGTTTCGCCCTTCTTAGGGCTTACTCATGGGCTACTGAATTTCGGTTTAAATGGGGCTTTTATAGCCCTTTTCCATCCATTTCCACTTATTAAACGCAATTTGCGTCATTACGGCACTACGTGGTGACGTAGGCAACGTGAAAACGTCACCACGTTTTTTTCAAGTTGTTAATTTGCCAACCATGTGTAATTTGCCAACTGACTCCATTTTACTCTATCTTGCCAACCATACGCGATTTGCCAATCGTCTCCATTATGTTAGTGCTGTGTAATTACACTAGTAGCCTGTCTGAAGGCATGTCTACACAATATATAATCTTATGAATCTTTAGAAGACACAAAGCCTCTTCTCCAAGCATATTGTTCATATATATCCATCCTTACTATTAATATATATATTTAGATGTTTCACTATATGGAGATACAGTAAAAGATCCTAAAAATTTAATTAGTGTTAACTGAGAGTATCACTATGCCCAAAATGCTTGAAAGTTCAAAGTATCAACTTTATATTTTAAATATATAATAAACATCTAAATATATATATTAATAGTAAGGATGGATATATATGAACAATATGCTTGGAGAAGAGGCTTTGTGTCTTCTAAAGATTCATAAGATTATATATCCTGTAGACATGCCTTCAGACAGCCTACTAGTGTAATTACACAGCACTAACATAATGGAGACGATTGGCAAATCGCGTATGGTTGGCACCACGTAGTGACGTAATGACGCAAATTGCGTTTAATAAGCGGAAATGGATGGAAAAGGGCTATAAAAGCCCCATTTAAACCGAAATTCAGTAGCCCATGAGTAAGCCCTAAGAAGGGCGAAACGGGACCATCGGGACTATCTCTACAGAAGCGCAAGTACTCTGGTTATGTTGATTGTGATATTAAGGGAGTACTATTTATTATGGTGAACTTTGGTATATTTTCTCCTTTTGACTACTTTGAATTGCTAGTCTGCTTTAATGACATACAGTAGTCTAAGGCAATAAGGAGTGTAGTATTGAAAAACTTTTTACAGAAGTAATTCTAGGTACTCTCCATATACTCCTCACACATAATCACATTATTACTTTTTTATAACCATAAGGGTGCGCTTTTTTCTAGATTGGTTTTAAATTTAACTTCTTTGAGCTAATATAAAAACACATTTTTTTCATCTTCCCAAGGATTAGCAAAGTAATTTTGCCAAATGAGGGAAGATTGAATGTGATATGGGACATTGTTTGTCAATAGCTCTTTAAGAGTAACTATCCATCCATAGGCTATTTCTGATCTCTTATTTTTCTCTATTACTTGAATATTATAATAAGGTGTTAAGCACCAGGGAACTATTGCACAGTGATATATTGAGTTTATATATATATATATAAATATATATATATATATATATATTTTTTTTTTTTTTATTGTCATAGTTTTTTGCTGTACGCGTTTCGACTCGTATTTTCTTTTGTGTATTTTTCGTATTTCCTCTTTACGCGGACTGTATGTCCCGCGGCATGGTGTTTTTTTTGCAAAGTCATGCTTTTCTGGGGTTTATTTGTCCCGGGAGTGAGGCAGCGTAGAGCCTCCACCTCCACAAATGCGGCACCTCGCGAGTTCGCAAAGCGTGACGAAGTTTCGCAGTTTGACAACTATTATATTTTCTATATGTTACTGATGGGATGATGGTTTGTCTATCAGCTCCGAGTCTCCGCCCCCTTGTGACTCATACTCCTGTCACTCACCTGCACAGGGGTCTGAATAGATTTCCCCCTGGTAAACATCTCTCTCATCCTCCTCTTCCTTAATAACTGATATTGTGTCCATGTTTACACTATGAAGACCTAATGTGTACAGCAGAATATTGAGAGGGTTAAAATTTATCAACATAAAAGATTGGTCTATTTAACAATCACATTAACTCCATGCATAAAATATGATACGGTTACATTAAAGTGACATATCAGAAGTCTCAATTATTGTGGAAATAAAAAAAACACATGTATAAATACATATACGGCAATTACAGCTGATTGTTATTAAAATAAAACAAAAACAAAAAATGAAAAGTGGATAACTGAATTTGAAGGTTAGGCATTTTAATCATATATTGCATGGAAAATTCATCAAATTCACATTATAAATTACCTATCACATACAGTTTTAATGAAACAATTCACCCAGATTCCAAGGGATAATTAACAATTATTGTCAATAGCACCCATTTGAATGAAATAACAGACTATTTATGTACAGTGCTACGGAATATGTTGGCGCGTTATAAAGAAACTATAATAATAATTCTGGTGGTGGGTAAGCAAGGCTGATTGACTGGAAAATATTTGAACTGCAATGTTTTTAAATAGCATTGAATTAAAAAAAGTATATATTAAATATTATTGTCAATTATACCATGTCTGGAACATCTTAGATGTCTTTAATTAGCTTTATTACTCACCTTCACTGACATTTACAGGAATGTCCTCTTCCTTAACCTGCTGGTGACTCCTCAGATCTAGTGCTGATTCTTCATCAAACTTTGAAACAACTGAAGGTCTCACATGTCCTGTATAAATATATACAAACTAATTTCAATTTATATCTTCATCCATTATTAACACATATGATTTAGCTGTGGTCAGTGTCACATTTAAAAATATATAAAGTATATTATGATCAGCACACACTTTAACGTTAAAGAGATATGTAAGTTTGCTAGATTATGAAGGAGAAATAGACATGTATGCAAACATTTTTTGCATGAAAAATGAGAAAAGGGAGAGGGGGGAGTGAAGGTGGAGAGGGGGAGTGAGGGAAGAGGGAGGGGGTGAGGGGAGAGGAGTGAGGGGAGAGGGGGGAGAGAGAAAAGGGAGAGGGGCGAGTGAGAAAGGGGAGTGAGGGGAAAGGGAGAGGGTGGAGAGGGGGAGTGAGGGAAGAAGGAGAGGGAGGGTGAGGGGAGAGGAAGAGGGGGTGAGGAGAGAGGAAGAGGGGGTGAGGAGAGAGGAAGTGGGGGTGAGGAGAGAGGAAGAGGGGGTGAGGAGAGAGGAAGAGGGGGTGAGGAGAGAGGAAGAGGGTGGTGAGGAGAGAGGAAGAGGGTGGTGAGGAGAGAGAGGGAAATGGATGAGAAGGATGAGGGAGGAGGATGATGAGGGGAAAGGGAGTGAGAGAGGGGGTGAGGAGAGAGTGAGGAGTGATGGGAAAGGGGGGAGTGACGGGAGAGGGGGGAGTGACGGTAGAGGCAAGAGTGAGGGGGGTAGGAGTGAGGGGAGAGGGAGTGAGGGGAGAGGGCGGAGTGAGGGGAGAGGGGGGAGTGAGGGGAGAGGGAGTGAGAGGAGTGAGAGGGGCGTGTGAGGGAGAGGGGGGAGTGAGGGGAGAGGGGGGAGTGAGGGGAGAGGGAGGAGTGAGGAAAGAGGCAGTGAGGGGGGAGAGGGGAGTGAGGGGAGAGGCAGTGAGGGGAGAGGCAGTGAGGGGGGAGGCAGTGAGGGGGGAGGGGGGAGAAGCAGGAGTGAGGGAAGAGGGGGGAATGAGGGGAGAGGGGGGAATGAGGAGAGAGGGGGGAATGAGGGGAGAGGAGAGTGAGGGGAGAGGGAGAGTGAGGGGAGAGGGAGAGTGAGGGGAGAGGGAGAGTGAGGGGAGAGGGAGGGGATAGGGGAAGTGAGGGGAGAGGAAGACACAAGGGAGGAAGTGGAGGGGGAAAGGAGACACAAGGGAGGGAGAGGAGGGGGAAAGGAGACACAAGGGAGGGAGAGGAGGGGGAAAGGAGACACAAGGGAGGGAGAGGAGGGGGAAAGGAGACAGAAGGGAGTAAGAGGAGGAGGAAAGGAGACACAAGGAAGGGAGAGGAGTGGGGAAATTAGACACAAGTGAGGAAGTAGACAAGGGGGAGAGGCTCGTGATGAGCGCCAAAGGTGCTCACATTGGGTGGCAAGCAGCATTGCCAGCATTCAAATTTTATTGCCGTCATTTTTGACGGGCATGTCGCTAGTTAAAAGAAAATGGTAAATTATACCATGTCTGGAACATCTTAGATATCTATAATTAGCTTTATTACTCACCTTCACTGATATTTACAGGAGTGTCCTCTTCCTTAACCTGCTGGTAAATCCTCAGATCTAGTGCTGATTCTTGATCAAACTTTGAGACAACTGAAGGTTTCACATGTCCTGTATAAATATATACAAACTCATTTCAAATTATATCTTCATCCATTATTAACACATATGATTTAGCCATGGTCAGTGTTGCATTTAAAAATATATAAAGTATATAATGATCAGCACACACTTTAACTTTAAAGAGATACGTAATTTGCTAGATGATGAAGGAGAATTAGTAGTGTATGCAAAAAAAAATTGGCATGAAAAAATCCCCAAACAAACATTTACACACTTACATTGAAGTCAGCAAAATGTCTTATAATTTCTGACAGTTGGAAATCGGGGTTAACACCCTCCAAACCCAGGCTAAATTAGCCTCAAATATAAAATGATTTTGTTTTGTCCAATCAGGTTAGCTGAGACTTTTGAAATAACTTTGGGGTTCCTGTTTGTGCTGCAAAGCAGCCTAGGATATGTAGTGTATCACTGATATGTGAAATGTATTGCTGCTGACATACAGACAGGAAGCTGTATAGGAGATTGGCTGAGCAAGAAACAGCAGGTAAATAGTGGGTTAATATTGCTCCCCTGATGCTGTATGCTCATTGGGGGGGGGGGATATGATGCGTGTTTAGACACCCTGTGTAGGTGTCAACACAATCATTAGAGGGATTTTTATATATTAATAAAAATACAATGTTATAGGCTGCTTTTTGCCTAAGGAGTGCAGAAATGTATTAATCCATGAAACTTTCACATCCCTTTAAAATCATAAAAAGTTTTAATAAATGTGACAGTGTCATTAATAAAGTGAAGACTAAGAGATTTAACTAATAAAGTAGACTCTCTGTTAACTAGAACTCAGGCAACCAGAAAATAAATACTGTACTTTAAATTAACATTTAAATTTTAGGGGTCAACAAATGACAGGAGCCAGGTTGTCATGCCACAAAGTGCTTACAGGCACCTAGATTTTATCCACTGTACGTCTCTAAAATTCAATTTTACCTGGAAGCAGACAGGCATGAGTGACTGAGCCAGGTAAGTGTTGGCGTTACATTACCCAGGTTCAGCACTGCACACTGCAGCCAAACGTACCTGTGTGTGAGGAGTGAAAGCTGCTGCTGCTAGAACAGCCCTCATTAACAAAAATACATAGCAGAGCACCCTATGTGCAGCTAATCAAGGCCTATTTTAATAGTGTCTTTCAAACAACCAGAAACTACATATATCGGGCATCTACCAATCCCTGTGGGTGCCGGATAACTGGGAGTCTACTGTACTTCACTATTCAGAATTGAGGGAAATATTTACAAATTATGTGCAAAGTGAGTTATGTGAATCGCTCAACTGCAGAGAGCTCTGAATGGATCGTCAACGGCAGAATATCCTTTTCATCCTCCTCATCCTCCTCACTGACAGTGTCTACATTACCATGTTGGTTATCCAGTAGAAAATTAAAGTTCATGTAGGAATTTACTACTATTGATAATTATACCAAGAGTTAATAACATGGAAGCTGTTTGTTCTGGTGACACTGCGAGGACTGACTCTGGAATTTAACATCCGCTGTGTTCTATTCCTGAGATATTTAACTTTTTAGCTTTGATGTGATTTCTATCAGAGAGAAACTTTTTGTTACCCAAGCTCCTGTTTGATGAGGATCCTAAAGTCTCTTTATGCCCATCTGCATCACACTAGAAAACACAAGAGAAGGTGAAATTGCATTATAGATTATGACAAACCTATGGGATGACCATGTATTTTACCCAATCCCATATGTACCTAAAAAAGCTCAGCCTTGACTTCAGAAAACCGTATGACTATCCTATGCATCCATTTACTCCCTTTCCACATTTATCCTTACCACTCCTCTCAAAAGTTATTCAACTTATCTACAACTGTTTGCACTCAGGGGCGGAGCTACCAGTGGTGGAATGCACCAGGGCCATTCCCTGTGGGGCCCAGAGTGCTGAGAGGGGATGGGTGCTAAGACGGCTTGGTGCTGTGTGGGTATGGATGTTGGAAGGGACTGGGTGCAATGTGACGATGGGTGCTGAGGGGTCTACATGCTCTACCTCCGCCACTGGTTGTATTGATTAGTATTTACTGCGCACCAGTGAAAAAAAGATAAACATTTCAACCGGGATACATTAATTAGGAAGGTTTGCTTTGAAGATGCAATTAGTTATGGAATTGTAGCTATAGCCCCCTTATAAATGCACTCATGTCCAGATAAAGCTTGGTAAGTAAAGTGAGTCACTGTGCCTTGAAGGTGGTATAATGGCACATTGTCCAGCAATGCTCACCTCTCCAGCCTGCTGGTGAATGTGGCGGGAATTCATCTTCTTCACAATGGTGTATTCCTACAGGATGAGAGAGGAATATGTCAGATGTTACTGTTTGAGAGTTAGTTATTGATATATTCCTTCAGTTGCAGATATTGAATGGAAGATCAGTCTCTCCTTACAAGCTCTCTTCAGTGATACCAACAGCAATATTGTGTAAAATATTACTTTCTATAAGCTCAAAGCACAGACCCTGTTTAGTGCATCTAACACACTTTAGATAATCTTGCCTGCTATACTATTTACATCAAATGGTATGACACAAACATTGCACATTGTGCAGCCCTGATAACCACTATAAGTTCTGCTTAAGAAACAAGCTACATAGTTATTGAGTGAGAAGTACTTCCAAAAGCAGAAGCTTATCTTTAAGTACAACATTTTTTATATCTCCACTGATCTATGTGGATAAACTAATCCAGAGGAAAGAAAAACAGTCAGTGCAATGAATGAGTTAATAGTGGTGTCATTATGACATTGTCCAGCAGCTCCCACCTCTCCAGTCAGCAGGTAGATGATCTCCAGGGTGTGAGACAAGATCCTCTCAGACATCTCCTTATCCTGGTTCATCTCCATTACTGTCAGTGAATTAGTCAGATGTTCCAATACTGAGACCTGTGAGATTTAGAGAGAAATGTGAGGGGATACGTTTGTGTTACTGGAGGATAATAAGTGACATTTCTCAGAAGCTCTCACCTTCCCAGTCAGCAAGCCGAGGATTTCCAGAATGTGATTTAAGATCCTCTCAGACATCTTCCTTTCCTGATTCATCATTGGTGATTTAGTCAGATGGTGAGTTGAGATCTAAGAGAATGAGAAAGAGTCAGAAATAATAGACATGAGTGAATAAGGATCTGTTCTGACTGTGTGAGGTACCAGAGAAATAACCCAGTTATGGTTAAAAGACATAAGGATTTTTTATTCTGCTTTATTACAATAATCTATGAGATGTTCTACAATGACCCAACCATTTGGCATCAATAATTAAAAAAATCAAAACAGCTGAAAACAGGTCTAGAAGTAAAGAACTATCAGAGAGATCTAATAGCATCCTGCAGTTATCTCGGCCCTCACTGAGAGCCACTGGGACTGAAGGGGGAGAAGTTCTGCTGGGGCTAAGACAGCAATAAATCTGCTTTTAAAGTTCTTCCTATATGGAGCTAGTGCAGAGAGTCTGTACAGGAAGGATGCGGGTCTAATGAGGACACTGAAAGAAGAGCAGATAATTAACAGTGTATAGATAGTGATAGATTAGGAGGCGGGAGTCTGTAGGATGTACAATAACATAATACACCACATCCTTTGTATACAAATTCCTATACATTTTATTTTTTTGTTTGTTTTTCTCACCTGTTATTAAGCATTCAATAAGTCCCCAAATTTAAATGTATATTTTACTTGATAATTTTTGCAGTTACATATGTGATCTTGGTCTAGCATTGATTTATAATCTCCTTACTGTAGGTAGTTTTCTAAATGATGCAGGTAAAGTAGTACCAGAACATTACTTGTTTATAGAATTGCTGTAGTTATTATTATTATTATTATTATTATTATTATTATATTCTAATATTTTTGTTAGTATGATTTTAGTTTTTATAGTACTGAATGTCAAGTGATCATGTATAAAGATATTAACTGTGGCATTACAATTAAATACCAACAATGCAGATTGTTGGGATAGCTGGGATAAAGTACAGGATATCCACAAATATGCTATGTGTATGTACACATGACCACGGCTATAGAATATATGTTTGTAGTCATAGAACAACCCCTGATAATTCAGTAATACTTCTCTGCCTCCTCCAAGACACATTATGACCTCAACATATGAATATGTATGTATGTATAAATAAAATAATAAATAAATAAATACATATATACATATATACACAGTGGGGGGAAAAGTATTTGACCCCCTGCCGATTTTGAACATTTGTCCACTGACAAAGAATTGATCAGTCTATAAATTTTAATGGTCGGTGTATTTTAACAGTGAGAGACAGAATAACAAAAAAAAAAAACAACAACATGAAAAACGCATGTCAAAAAAGTTATAAATTGATTTGCAGGTCAATGAGGGAAATAAGTATTTGACCCCTTCGACTTTCTTGTTTCTTGTAGTTGGCCACCAGGTTTGCACACATCTCAGGAGGGATTTTGTCCCACTCCTCTTTGCAGTCCTCTCCAAGTCATTAAGGTTTTGAGGCTGATGTTTGGCAACTCGAACCTTCAGCTCCCTCCACAGATTTTCTATGGAATTAAGGTCTGGAGACTGGCTAGGCCACTCCAGGACCTTATGTGCTTCTTGAGCCACTCCTTTGTTGCCTCGGCTATGTGTTTTGGGTCATTGTCATGCTGGGATACCAATCCACGACCCATTTGCAATGCCCTGGCTGACGGCCCTGTCCATTGCCCTTTCATGCAGTGCAGTTGTCCTGCCCCCTTAGCAGAAAAACACCCCCAAAGCATAATGTTTCCACCTCCATGTTTGAAGGTGGATATGGTGTTCTTGGGGTTATAGGCAGCATTCCTCCTCCTCCAAACGCGGCAAGTTGAGTTGATGCCAAAGAGCTCGATTTTGGTCTCATTTGACCACAACACTTTCACCCAGTTCCCCTCTGAATCATTCAGATGTTCATTGGCAAGCTTCAGACGGGCCTGGACATGTGCTTTCTTGAGCAGGGGGACCTTGCAGGCTCTGCAGGATTTCAGTCCTTCACGGCGTAGTGTGTTACCAATTGTTTTCTTGGTGACTATGGACCCAGCTGACTTGAGATAATTAACAAGATCCTCACGTGTAAGTTCTGGGCTGATTCCTCACCGTTGTTATGATCATTGAAACTCCACGAGGTGAGATCTTGCAAGAGCACCAGACCGAGGGAGACTGGCAGTTATTTTGTGTCTCTTCCATTTGCGAATAATCGCACCAACTGTTGTCACCTTCTCACCAAGCTGCTTGGCGATGGACTTGTAGCCCATTCCAGCCTTGTATACGTCTACAACCTTGTCCCTGACATCCTTGGACAGCTCTTTGGTCTTGGCCATGGAGATGAGTTTGGAATCTGATTGATTGCTTCTGTGGACAGGTGTGTTTTATACAGGTAACAAGTTGCGATTAGGAGCACTCCCTTTAAGAGAGTGCTCCTAATCTCAGCTAGTTATCTGTATAAAAGACACCTGAGAGCCAGAAATCTTGCTGATTGGTAGGGGATCAAATACTTCTTTCCCTCACTGACCTGCAAAACAATTTATAACTTTTTTGACATGCGTATTTCTTGGGGGGGGGGGTTTGTTGTTATTCTGTCTCTCACTGTTAAAATACACCTACCATTAAAATTATAGACTGATCATTTCTTTGTCAGTGGACAAACGTTAAAAATCAGAAGGATCAAATACTTTTTCCCCCCACTGTATTTGGAGCCGTGGACTCCTCAGCACGTAGATGGCAAGATAGACAGGCTGGTGCTGTGCCCTTGGTGGAAGTTTCTACCCTACATGAGGTAATTTAAAGGGCAAAAGTTGTGTTTATATATAAAACTAAACCCCATTATTATATTAGGGGAATACTGTATACAA
This sequence comes from Discoglossus pictus, assembly GCA_027410445.1. Taxonomy (NCBI): domain Eukaryota; kingdom Metazoa; phylum Chordata; class Amphibia; order Anura; family Alytidae; genus Discoglossus; species Discoglossus pictus. The sequence goes on along the minus strand of CM050169.1, from coordinate 17,433,786 downwards.
ATGTGAACCAGAAATAAAGATTATGCTTTGTTTCTGACACATATACATGGTGTGTTTCATTTATTATTTTTCCCCCAAAATATTTGCTCAAAGTCGATGTGAAAATCTGCAAGTTAGCCTTGAATCCTGGCAACCATCCTGTGTGTGGGGATACCAAGCCGATTCAACTTGCGGGTAGGATCAGCCTAGTGACCTTTTTTGACCCAAACAAAGAATGGGTTGTGACATAACCATGAGTGTAAAACAATTAATAGCATTTTGAAAATAATTATGTGCAGTAAATGATAAATAACTTCAAAAAACCTAAGTGAGGATGTGGATAAAAAGACCAAAATCCAATACATCACTTAGTACAAAAAATTACAATATATAGGGTTAGATTTAGGGTTAAAACAGGTGTGTATTTGTGGATGGTGGATATCTATCCATCTATACTGTGTATATGGATTCTTCCTGTTTTCAGACCGCCAGCAGTGGCCACACCTGCATCCACTCACTACAAATGAATATTTTTATTTATATATATATATATATATATATATATATATATATATATATATATATATATATATATATATATATATATATCATTCCACAACATACAGATACATATATACATTCTCCTCCATATACTCGTTGTATTAACACACCTCATTTCACACATAATAACACATTCTAAATACCTCTGGCAATATAAACGCTTCATAATAAATATATAGCTCCCTATCCACAATATAGATAAATAAATACACATATATAGAGATTAGCACTCACCCCTCCCCATACACTTTCTCTACATGCCTATATCAGTATAAACGCACAGCTCAGGTCTCCCCACCGCCCCCTCGTTAGTTGTTTCAAAGTCGCAAATCTAAGGGACGCTAAACTTCTGCATCACTCAAAAATTGAAGGACGAATCCGCCATGTTTGTTATGGGCAATATCGTGATGAATATTTACCACGGGTTAGGTAATATCAATGAAAGATAAAGAGGTTCTAAACTTCAATCTGCGCCATTCAAGTCATCATGCAATACAACTAATTGCAAACTTTATTTAACTGATAGGTTTGCATCTACTTACTAACGTTGTTCTAGTATAGGAGCACCGCCCACTCCTCATCCTATTGGTTTATTCGTGCAGTGGATTGTGGGTGTTGTAGTGATTTGGTTTCACTTCATATCACTTCTTTTATTTGTAATTTTTCTTTAGCCTGTGGGTGATACTGGGACAATGTTGATGTACTGACCCTCTTACTGAGTATAATATATAGATGTCAGCTTCCCATACACCTGTTTAAATTTACATTTATTCTGTGAATGTGCTATGTTTATTCCCAAAGGCGCACCTTACGCTGGTGGAGATGAGCGCCATAGGCACTCATCCCTACGACCCCGTACGACTTAGGAGGCGCTCACTGCGCTGGGGGAGATGAGTGCCATAGGCTCTCATCCCTACGACCCCGCACGACATAGGCAGTGACCGCCCAAGGTAGTGAAATGAATACATTTATTGCCCTAATAAATCAATATAATCCACAAAAAAAAAAAAAATTCTGACATGAGTGTTTGAATAAGAAAAGAGGCTGACAAGTATTTCTAGAGATAGAATCTGTTGTAAAAGGGAAGCAGGAAAATAACAGTATCAGAGTATTAGGGTTGTATTGTTATTTTTGACTTGATGGAAGTTGTGCCAAATAAGGAATTTAAAAAAAGAGTACAATGACCTGATCATTTACAGTGGAAATGTTGAAGTATTCAAGATGATGAAGGCCTAAGTAAGTTTATGGCGGCTGCTGTAAAAAGAAGATATCTTAGCTATATTCTAAGGAAGAAAAAATAGCAAGTTTTGAATAGTATAGATAAATCAATCCTCTTTCTCTAGTAATTAAAACCTTGTATATTGATTGCTTATATTGCATTGTTTTTCTGTACTTTCACCATTAAATTTATTATTTAGAGCAATAAAAGTGGCCACTCTCAATCCATCCAACACAGGGACACTTGAGAATGGATTGGAATGGCTTAAATGACAAATCAAGAGAAAAAAATGGGATTTAACATTATTTTTTTTATAATACAGGCAAATATTTTTCTCTTATGAGCAAAAATGATATTATACATATATACAATTGTAGATTTTTCTTCATTATACTAGTTTTTGCTTTATGAGTTGTAAATACAAGTTAAACTTGTAATAATAAGGGGTTCCTTTAATTAAGTAAGTTACGGAAACACTAAGCTAATCAAGAACATTTTCTAATAATATAAGATGCATGTATAATGCCATGTAGGAACAATAACTCAAGTCTTACGTAATAAAAAGTCAATTGTTATTATTATTATTACAGTTTTTTGTAAAGCACCAACATATTATCTAGCGCTGTACAGACGTTAATACAAAGAAAAAAAAAATACAATATTAAACACATTGCAGAAAGTAGAGGGCCCTGTCTTTGAGTTCAAAATCTTACATACAGTGGATATAAAAAGTCTACACACCCCTGTTAAAATGTCAGGTTTCTGTGCTGTAAAAAAATTAGACAAAGATAAATCATTTCAGAACTTTTTCCACCTTTAACGTGACCTATAAACTGTACAACTCAATTGAAAAACAAACTGAAATCTTTTAGGTAGAGGAGAGAAAAAATATAAAAATAAAATAATATGGTTGCATAAGTATGCACACCCTTAAACTAATACTTTGTTGAAGCACCTTTTGATTTTATTACAGCACTCAGCCTTTTTGGGTATGAGTCTATCAGCATGGCACATTTTGACTTGGCAAGATTTGCCCACCCTTCTTTGCAAAAACACTCCAAATCTGTCAGATTGCGAGGGCATCTCCTGTGCACAGCCCTCTTAAGATCACCCCACAGATTTTCAATTGGATTTATGTCTGGGCTCTGGCTGGGCCATTCCAAAACTTTAATCTTTAATGGTGAAGCCATTCCTTTGTTGATTTGGATGTATGTTTTGGGTTGTTGTCATGCTGAAAGATGAAGTTCCTCTTCATGTTCAGCTTTCTAGCAGAAGCCTGAAGGTTTTGTGCCAATACTGACTGGTAATTGGAGCTGTTCATAATTCCCTCTATCTTGACTAAGGCCCCAGTTCCAGCTGAAGAAAAACAGTCCCAAAGCATGATGCTGCCACCACCATGCTTCACTGTGGGTATGGTGTTCTTTTGGTGATGTGCAGTGTTGTTTTTGCACCAAACATATCTTTTGGAATTATGGCCAAAAAGTTCAACCTTGGTTTCATCAGACCATAACACCTTTTCCCACATGCTTTTGGGAGACTTCAGATGTGTTTTTGCAAAATGTAGCCTGGCTTGGATGTTTTTCTTCGTAAGAAAAGGCTTTCGTCTTGCCACTCTACCCTATAGCCCAGACATATGAAGAATACGGGAGATTGTTGTCACATGTACCACACAGCCAGTACTTGCCAGATATTCCTGCAGCTCCTTTAATGTTGCTGTAGGCCTTTTGGTAGCCTCCCAGATCAGTTTTCTTCTCATTTTTTCATCAATTTTGGAGGGTTTCCAGTTCTTGGTAATGTCACTGTTGTGCCATATTTTCTCCACTTGATGATGACTGTCTTCACTGTGTTCCATGGTATATCTAATGCCTTGGAAATTCTTTTGTACCCTTCTCCTGACTGGTACCTTTTAACAATGAGATCCCTCTGATGCTTTGGAAGCTTTCTGTGGACCATGGCTTTTGCTGTGGGATGCGACTAAGAAAATTTCAGGAAAGACCAACTAGAGCAGCTGAACTTTATTTGGGGTTAATCAGAGGCACTTTAAATGATGACAGGTGTATGCTGATTCCTATTTAACACGATTTGGAATGTGATTGCTTAATTCTGAACACAGCTACATCCCCAGTTATATAAGGGTGTGCAGACTTATGCAACCACGTTATTTTTATTTCTTTTTTTCTTCCCTCCACCTAAAAAAATTCAGTTTGTTTTTCAATTGAGTTGTACAGTTTATAGGTCACATTGAAGGTGGAAAACGTTCTGAAATGAACACATTGAAGGGTACGGAGGGAACTGGGTTCTGTAATAGCCAAACCATTATATCTAAGTTTTCAAGACACACTCACCACATGGTTACTACAAGATGACAAGAAAAGCAGATGGGATACCTGTATTTAAGAATGGAAGCAAGAGCACATCCAAGGAATGATAGGCCTGGAAGAGTTGTTGCAAAAGGTGAAGAGAAATGGGCAAGTAAATGGCAGATGAGATTTATGAATACATGTAACGTTATGGGAAGGAAAAATAGCCATGGAATTTATCATTTTAATGGAGCAATTTAGGGGTATCAGATATTGAAAGGAATTTAGGAGAGCATGTGGACATCCACCTAGATAACAGTGCTCAATGGCAAGTAGCATCTGTAAAGATAAGTAAAATATTAGCGTGTATTAAAAAGGGTATAGAAACCAGAGAAGCAAATATAATTACTGTATATCACTATACAAATCTCTATGGAATATTGAGTACAATTGTGGGCACCACTTCATAAAAAAATACAAAGTAAAGAGAAAAAGGAAAAAGTACAAAGAAGGGCAACCAAACGAATAAGGGGAATGGAGGGGCTAAGTTATAAAGTAAGAAAAGGGTTCTTCACAGTAAGGGTGGTTAGACTATGGAATTCTCTAGCAAAGGAGTTGATATTTTTTTAATAAAAATTAACATTATATCTTATCCTAGATAACTAGAGGAATATTTATCAAGGGAGGAATCTGATTGCCAATATCTGGGATCAGGAAATATTTTTTTCTTTTTGGGTCAATTGGCAACGTTTTAATGTGTGTTTTTTCTGTTTGTCTTCCTCTGGATCAATTTGCAATTAATTAAAGGTATATAAAAGTGTGCTGGGTTTATTAGCAGTTTATTCCAAGCATTACGTATAAAGAGGTCAGAGCATCTCACTCCACAGTCTTCCATGGGACACAAAAATCGTTTCTCAATCTCAGTTACTATGCAACCATGTAACTATGTAAAAAATGACTTTGTGGCTGCCTTCCGCTTTCCTGCTCAATGCTGATCGTTCCGTTCTGAGCGTAAACTCGGAGCCCTTGTTCCCTGATTCCTTCTGATCCACCATCTAAATAACCATAGGGGTTCATTGAGACTCCCATGTCATCTAAAATATTAACAAATTGTCACAGGGTGCTTAAAGGACCTCCGTGGCACCTAAATGTTAATCCCAACCACTGGTGTCCCTAAAGGACCCACTGTTGCATAAATATTTAACACCAATCCTCTGGAGATCCTTGAAGGACCCTAATGGCATCTAATCATTAACCCCTGCTGATGAGGTCCTTAAGGACCTCTGAGGCGTATATAATTTAACCCCATATTATAGGGGTCATTAAATAAAAAAAGATCAGGCTGTGGATCCAGAGCCTAACAGCCAGCCCAGCAGACCCCGTGGGGAGAGGCAAAAAACCTGTGTAACAGACCTGCAGGTGCACCCAGGGGTGGCTGGTGTGGTTGGGGGGGGGGGGCACAAGGCATCAGAGGGGCTGTGTGAGAGGAAAGGTGCAGGAGGGGCCTGGGAGCTCCAGTTGCCATCTTAGGGAGAGGTCAGGAGAGACGGCGGCCATCTTGGATTTCTGGGAGACAGGTTTCAGGACTGAGACAGAGGCCTGCAAACAGTGAGTACCCTGAAGATTGTACTAGCTCCACAGGGGCTCTTGTGGTGGACACTGCACATCTAAGGAGGCCCAGGGCTGCCTAAACATAAGCTATTACATAGCTTCTCCCCCTAAAATCTCGAAATAAGGAGGCCCTGTGGGAGCTAAGGCTTGAAGGAACTAGACTTTGTTGAGCCCTAAAGGGGAAAGAGTCACTCTGCATAAGATCTATTGACTGAGCTACTAAACCCATGCCCCCAGAGTTTGACCAGGCAAATCTTATATTTATCCCCAAACAGGGAAGGGACCCAAATAAAGTAGAAAACTACCGTCCCATATCCCTACTCAACAGGGACATCAAAATTCTGACAAAATTAATGGCGGACAGATTGGCAGCCATTATACCTAGGCTGATACACAAAGACCAGGTGGGGTTCATTCCTCTCCGGCAAGCAGGAGATAATGTAAGACGAATCCTGAACCTCCTCCATATTGCTAAATATAGAGACATCCCACTTTGTACCCTGAGCATAGATCTAGAAAAAGCGTTCGACTCGATCGAGTGGCCGTTTCTCCTAGCCACCCTTTCGAAATTTGGGTTTGCAGGGAAATTCACTAACCTTATCAACACACTTTACAAAGACCCCATAGCGAACGTCAACTTACCGGGGGAAAGGGCGACGCCCATTCGGATAAGTAGAGGCACGAGACAGGGCTGCCCACTCTCACCACTTCTCTTCGCATTAACAGTAGAACCCCTGGCACAAGCCATCAGGAGCAGTACAGCTATTAAGGGAGTAGAGGTGGGTTTGCACAACTTTAAGTGCTGCCTCTTTGTGGACGACATCGTGTGCACCCTCACAGACCCCCTTAGCTCCATACCCGCCCTCCTGGCCCTGTTGGAAACGTTTGGGGGCATCTCGGGATTAAAAATTAACGTAGATAAGACGGAAGCAATGGGCTCTAGACTCCCCCAACAACAAATTAAGCAGCTTAAGGACAAGTTCCCATTCACATGGCCCCCAAAACACCTCAAATACCTAGGAGTTAAGTTAACACCGGAAATAGAAAACATATATGGGGCGAACTATATCCCCCTTTACCGGTAACTAAGACCAGAATTGAATAAGTGGCATAAATATAAACTCTCTTGGTCAGGGCGACTGAACGCCATTAAAATGAATATCCTACCAAGAATCCTGTATTACTTCAGGACGCTCCCCGTTCCCATTAATAAAAGAGAACTTAACATGTTCCGAAGAGATACCTTTAGATTTATATGGGGATATAAAAGACCCCGAATTAACAAAAAAAAAATGTATGCACACAAAACTCTGGGAGGAATGGGTTGCCCAAACTTTAGGCGGTACTACAACGCGGCCCAAATATCCTTCATCCCGCAAGCACACTCCATCACTCATCAACCCCTGTGGGTATTTATAGAGAACTTCCAGATGAGGCTTTTGAAATGGGACAATCTGCCCTGGATAACTCATAGCATAGTGCCTCACAAGCTAGGAGATAACAACCTGATGATCAAATTAGGACTGGGAGAATGGGAAACTACCTCGTCCAGACACCACTTGAAACCAGCGATCAGCGCCCTAACACCCACGTTCAACTGTTTAAATGGCGTGGAGGTTATTGGCACTGACTCACTGAGCTGGTGGACGACGCAGAAACTAGACAGGCTAGAGGGTTGGATAGAAGGAAATAGTCTTCTGACAACAGAGCAATTTATCGAGAAATATGAACTACCCATCCGAGAGTATTTCCACTATAATAAAATACGGCATGCTATCTCGTCCCTAGTTAGGGAGAATGGAATGCCATAAACATCATGGCTCACAAAGCACCTCTGACCAGAGGCATACTTAAAACAATTTACATGGAAGTAAACAAAATTGGAGGTGAGCACAAACCGAATAATGTCCTCCAATAGGAAAGAGAGTTGGGGGTAGTTTGGGACTGCAAAGCATGGAACAAATTTAGTGCAAGACTGACCAGGGGTTCCTTATACTTTAGCCACATGGAGACAGCGACCAAAGTCTTTTACAGGGCATACTACACAAAATGGACCCCGGCAGCGCCCCAAAACTGCTTTAGAGGTTGCCAAGAGGTGGGATCATTCCAACACATATGGTGGGATTGCCAGGTTGCAAAGACCATGTGGAGTCAAGTCACCGGCCTAATTTCAGACACATTGGAAGTAGACTTACGCCCCATGATTGATAGATGCTTGCTGGGAATACCAGACTCCAACTTGTCTAAATACCAAAACGAGTGGATTCAATATGTTATGCTAGCAGCCAAATGCCATTTAGCCCAAAAGTGGTTGAAGCCGACTCTGAGCATAGCAGAAATCATACAAATTTACGAAAAGATGACACACTCGCTAAACAACACACTAATAATTTTTCATAAAATTTGGGGGACATGGAATAGGTCTCAACACGCGACCCCGTGTTAGCAGGAAAGAGGTGAATGGACACAGGGATCGGGGCAGCCACTTCCACACTGGGGGAGACGTCAAGATTGAAGGTAAGACGGGAATCACGGTCGGAGTGCAAAATCTAGTAAAACACGAGGTACAGGTTTTGTTTTGTTTTTTAGTTATGTTGGTAAACCTATAGGGTAGCAAATACAGACAGCACAATTACGTGAACAAGAAGGAGATCTATAAATTTAACGAACTGAATACATTATACTCAAACTACTTTTATATTCCCACACACAAAGCCCGCTAGGGCATATCTGCTAACTTGTTTAACATCAGGGGAAGACATATAAGTATTAGAAAAGGGAAAAGGAGAGGAGAGTTATCACAGTGTTGTATGTCAATAAAGGTTGGAATCATGTCAAATAACAATGTTGTAAATGTTGCAGACCTGCGGGTCTGAAATCGATGCAGCTACCTATGACATGTGTGATAATAAAAATTTCCAAATAAAAAAATCCAAAACGACTACATCCACTGAGTTGCCCTGATCCAAGTTCCTACTAACCTCCTCATAGAAACTAATTAGATTGGTCTGACATGACCTATCCTTCATAAAACCATATTGACTGCTACCTACGATCTTGTTCAAATAGACATATTCTTGTATTCTGTCCCTTATTAACCCTTCTAAAAGCTTCCCAACTACAGATGTGAGGCTCACTGGTCTATAATTCCCTGGATTTGCTCTTGCTACCTTCTTAAATATAGGTATCACCTCTGCTTTTCTCCAGTCATCCGGTAGAGACCCTGTAGTGAGTGAGTCTTGAAAGATTAGATTAACATTTATTTTCTCCAATCTCTTTTGGATTTCTTCCTGCGTTAACCAATTATTTAGTTATGGTAGTGTAGCCCCATTATGTTGCGGTGTCCCAACCACTTGTACCTCCCTTGTGTATACCGACGAAACGAACCTATTTAGCTCATCTGCCTTTTCCTGGTCATTAATTATCAGATGGCTTGTGTCACATTGTAATGTTCCTATAGCTTCCTTCCACGCCTTCTTCCCATTAATATATTTAAAAAATATTTTAGGGTTAGTCTTACTTTCCTTTGCAACTGCCTTCTCATTTTCTATTTTAGCCAGTCTAATCGCCCTTTTGCAAGCATTGTTGATTTCCTTATAGTCACATCAAGCTGCCTCTGTTCCCACCTTCTTGTATAATTTAAAAGCATGTTTCTTTTTCCTCATTGTGATCTTTAAGTCATTGTTAAGCCACATGGGATGTGATTTACTCCTACTCATTTTATTTCCACATGGTACATGCCGATAAGTATGTTTATTTAGTAAGGATTTGAATGTTGTCCATTTATTTTCAGTATTTTTCCCTGTAAGTTCTTTGTCCCAGTCTATATGTAGTGTTGCTGCCCTTAGCCCATTAAGGTTAGCCCTTTTAAAATTTAGAGTTTTTGTTGGCCCCTTAAAACTCTGTTTTTTGTATTCAATCTCAAATGAGACTGTTTTGTGATCAATGTTCCCCAAAGGTTCCCCTATTTTAACATTTGATATTATATCAATACTAGCGAATTGCCCGTCAAAAAATTACGGCAATGAAATTGTAAGTGAGATAATGCTGTTTGGTGTATAATAATGAAATAAATAATACATTAATAAATTAATATACTTTACCTTTTTTGAAGTAATATATGCAGGAAGCATTCTGTTGAAGAGCTGACAATCTGTTTTGATGTTGCTGGAGTATTAGTGGTGTGGAGCTGCTGTGTAAGCGTGATGAATGTGTGCAGTGTAATAGTGAGCGTGCGCGAGACCAAACCGTTAGCGTAGCTGTGTACTTCTGCATTAAAATGGCGGCAAATGTGTTGTATGCGTCTGTAGCGGAATATCCGAAGGTGTTTTGTGGTGTTTTGCGTGTTTCTTGTGGTGTTTCGCGTGTTTAGAGGGCTGTAGCCTCGTTTTTGTTTTGTTCAGCGGACATTTTTTCTTTAGCTTAGAGATTTTTTTAGTGTCTAAACTCTTTTATTTTGAGTTAAATGAAGGTGTAAGTTCATTTTTAAAGTCCTGGATGCTCCCTCTTGCTGTAGGTAAGCTTTTTATGTATGTGTTGTGTGTATTTATTGTGTTTTTAATTTTTTCATGTCCGCGGGTTGCGGCCGATTTTTGCGAGTCCGTAATGGGTGTTAACGTGTCTCGTATGTTGTTTGCGTTGCAACGTAAAGTTTGCGAGGGTCGCAGTGAGCAACGGCTCCAGCGGGCTCGCATGCTCACAACTATATATGTGATTACTTGTGATGACTAAATCCAAGATGGCCCCATTTCTAGTAGGCTCTTGTATTACCTGGGCCAGATAGTGATCCCCGAGTGTACTCAAGAACCTGCTCCCCTTAGCTGAACTGCTGGTCTCATTTATCCAGTTAATTTCAGGGTAATTAAAGTCTCCCATTATTAGAACTTGCCTGTGCTTAGCTGCATTTCCAATCAGTAACAATAATTGTATTTCCTCACTTTCAGCTATATTTGGGGGTTTATAGCATACTTGCACCAATATGCGTTTAGAATTAGTTCCTCCACTATTTAGCTCAACCCACAAAGATTCAATGATGCCGTTAGTGCCAGCATAAATATTTTCTCTGACTATAGGCTTAAATTCAGACTTAACATACGGACAGGTCCTTCCTCCTCTTTTACCATTTCCACTATCTTTCCTAAATAGGTTATAACCATCCAGATTAACAATCCAGTCATGAGATTCATCCCACCATGTTTCATTAATGCCTATTAAGCCCAATTTTTCTTGTACTGCTAATAATTCTAGCTCACCCATTTTCCCAGGCAAACTTCTTCCATTAGCAAGCATACACTTTTTGTTGCTATGGCTCTGCCGTTGTGAAGTGCTTGCCACTGTATTTGAGTCCCCTATTAATACCTCCCTACTGTCTATTGTAACCCTCCCCCCCACGGGTAACTAATTCATCCCTTTCCCTCTCTACACTTTTTACCCCAATACTTCTATATATTCCCTCCCCCCCACCTACAAGTTTAAAAACTCCCCCAGCCGTTCTACCATCCTTTTCTATAGAGATTGTACCCAAGTGAGAAGTCAGCCCAGTGCTCTAAAAACACAAAACCCTCTGCAGAACCCACCACTTTTTTAGCCATGCATTAACCTCCCTAAGCTCCTTCTGCCTCCCTGGGCTAGCACGTGGCACTGGTAGTATCTGAGAAAATACTACCTTGAAGGTCCTTTAAGCTTTAAGCTTATTCCCTAGTTCTCTAAAATCATTCTTTAGGACGCTCCATCTTCCACTAACTTTGTCATTGGTACCAATGTGTACCAAGACCGCCGGTTCATTACCAGCCCCTCCCAATAATTTATCCACCCGATCTACAACATGCCAAACCAGAGCACCCGGGAGAAAGCAAACTGTTCGATTGCTGGATCTGGGTGACAAATCTCCCTGTCTACCTTCCTAATAATAGAGTCCCCTACAACCAAAACCTGTCTGTTGCTCTGCCTATTCTGCCCTCCCTCTCCTCCAGTAGAGCTGCTCTCCCGGCTGTTAGAGGGAACAGCTCTATCTGGCATTGCCATTCCTGAATGGACATCCCCAACAGTTTCTGGTGTTTGCCAACTCAGAACTGGCCTGCCTCCTCCTGTTCCCCCTGATTCTGCTTCTAACTGTAACCCAGCTACCTCCTGGACATCCTCACTAGCCCCAGCTCCTCCCTCCATACTAGGCTCAGCTAAACTGTGCTCCGTGAGCACCAACACCCATTCCAGTGGAGCAATATCACTAAGAGCTGCAATTCTCCTCTCCAGATCTTCAATTTGAGCTTCCAGAGAGGCAACATGCTCACACCTGTCACAGAGGTATGGATCCTGGATCATCTGTTCCAGTAATGCATACATTTGGCAGGATGTACACTGAGTGAGGTTGCCACTGGACTGACTCATGATTATCAGTTACAAAAATACAGTGAGATTGCTTTTTTACACCTTAACGCAAACAAAACAGAAAAAAAATATATACGTTTGTTTTCTGTTTTTTCTTACAATACCCTTTTCCTTTGGATTTCCTCCATTTATTCAATCTCCTACACACTAACTACACTTACACTAGAAACGATTGCAAGCTCCCAACCTTGCTCTTCCCTTGTTAAAATAGACCCCGTCTACTCACCTGTACAATGATAAATGAGCACAGGACAGAAAACACTGCCCTGCCCCACAGAACTGATTCAACAGAACACAACAAAATGCACACAGATAAACCTGTACACAGGCCAAGCCACACCCACTCTCACCTGCACACTGATTACAGCCCAGGACAGAAAACACTGCACTAATTTACAGAACTGATTAAAAAAAAGAGATATGATCTTTTCTTTGGTTCTTAGTTTTGATCGTTCTTGGCTCCTAACGCTATGTTGATTCCTGCTGCAGTGGGCACACCAATACATGGAATCTCTATTGCTTGATTACTGTTGTTGTGCCTAGGAATTACAGTAATTTGTCAGCTTCATGGAATTACAGTGTTTTGTCAGCTTCATGGATAATGACGCATCCATCTATCCCTTGTTAATTCCATAGAGCTGACATGTCAGTGTCCTTGTGGGTCATCATGTACATGTGTAGCGTGTGTAATGTACATGTGGTGGCATGTTGGTGTATGTGATATTCAGGCTGGGTCCTGCTGGGCCAACAGACCTGAAGCTCCAGCAGCTAGACCCTGGCTCAGAAGGTCCTTGGCGACCCTCTGCCACTCATTATAGGTCACAGTCATGTTGTTGTCCTCCTTGGCCATCATCCTCCTCACTTTGGCTCCGATGCCGTCGGACCTCACATCCCTTGGCGCTGTGCCTACTGCTGTAACCTCAGCCGTTACCTCCTTCCATGCCTGAACCCTACTTACCTCCCCCACTGCAAGGATCATGGGGTGGCCACGGATAGCACCAAGGAGGATGACATTCTCCCGGTGTGTGTAATTGTGGGCCCTGTGCTTGCCCTTAGCCTCTTGCCCTCCCGACTGTGGACGGGGATCCTTACCTCCCTGACCTATCCCTGAGGCCCCTCCCCCAAACTTTAAGTGTAAAATCATAAATAGTATAATTGAAATAAACAAAACTGCAAATTACTGCTCTCAAAAACCTCCAACTCCAGGATCTGCATGCTACTTCGTCAGAAAATACGACAGACTCAACGCATGGGAGGGTGGAACGCAAATTTATAATCTCCCTTTGTCAATCATCTGCGGCTAGACCGCTTTCTATTGGCTGAGAGTTCTGTGTCACACCACATTATACCGCGATTGGATTGTAATGGGCAATGGCATCTCGGCCATCCCCTTAAAAGCTTTCATGCATGGAAAGGGTTTATGGGCTTGCGTCTATGGCCCGTTGGTTACGGCATGGTTGAATATAATATCTCTGTAATTCCGCAGTATGTTGCTGCTACGAGCTAGGAATTCAAAATGTCCCTAGGTCTCCTAACTCCTTCATAATCAAGCTGTGTAATACAGTGAGCATACGCCTAAAAGAGGAGTATCGGACTACAAAGTGAAAATATTGTGGGCTGCACAGATTCCCAGAGTGCAGTGCAATTTGTATTTATTGGAAATAAGTTATTTAACCTATTTTAGATGTTCAAATGTGAACACAGATGTACTATTTAATTACTATGACACTTGAAAGATCAAATAGATTAACCTCACAGCTGAGGAGAAAGACAAACCCATTTTAAAATCTTAATGTATGTATCATTAAATATACGGTACTAATAAACTGATTTATAAACTGTAAGCTTTGTTCACTTACAATCTTGGTCACTTTGTTTAAGACAAACTATGACAAAGTGGTCTGGGGTTTTAGCACCGTCATATATGTCTTGTTATTGCATGTAATAACATCATATCAATCTCTGTTGTATTAAGCAGTCAGGAGGAGGGAACCTGTTCAGATACATGTGCAGGTGAGTGTTATGCCTAAAAGCATTAGATCATCCACACTGCACTGCAAGGCTTACCCAGTTATAAACCAAGCCTCTATCAAATCAACTAGAGATCTTGGAGTCCAGGAACATAAAATCTGTCACTGCCTCCACTTTTTCCCTGTATATTGGCCAGGAACTGAGATTGCTATTTGCCCTGATCTTCTTCATCTTTTTGAGCAGCAGGGTAGCTTTGGCACTCTTTTCTTTCACGCATTATTGCTCCTCACTTTCAGCCTTCAGAGTAGCATCTTCTGTGTCATCTGTGGTTATTGATAATTCTCCCAGCAATATTCATCACTGCTTTGGATTCTTCTAGCCTGGCCTTTTGCATGAAATATAAAGCATAGAAGTTGAAGAAATAAAGTATTATTAACAATAACAACAACCCTCAACTTTTATAAAGACAGTTTACTAATTGAAAGTGGTGAAGTGCAAGCAGAATATAATACAACAGACAGGTGTGTGTTTCTGTCTCGGCCCTGTCTTATTGCTGCACATTTTAAGGAATGCAGCAGCCTGTTTGAAGATGTATTGCAGAACATTGAAATATGCCTGTATAAGCATATACATTTGTGTATGCTGTAATATTTAAAACATAGAAAGGAGAAGGAAGACCTGCAAGTGAGTGAAGCTCAAAAAACCTTATTATATTATCCTTTACCTCATTGTCCCTTAATTAAGGTATTCAAAATGTACACTATCCACATGAAAGGCTCTCTGGTTGGCCTTCTTAATTAGCTTGCAGAGGAATCCATCACCCTGTTTCTCAAGTTTATTCTCCACATAATGAGCACTCCCAGTATTCTCTGTAGATATCTATGTGAAAGGCAAAAAGGGGGAATAGACTGATTTTAACACCTCTTGGAATGATGTGACAAGCTAGATATTTATCATTTGCACTCTTATTCCAGTTCAATTCACCATTAGGACTCAGACAGCCACTTAATCTGGGGCTGAGCCAGTGACAATGGGCCCTATACCATTAGTTAAGCAGATGCACTCACCAACTAAATCCCCACTACAAAGACTGAGGCAGCCACTTCTGCAGGACTGATGCAGGGACACTGAGCCCCATACCATGAAGTAGAAGCACTCCGCAGCCAACTGTCCGATTGCAATTGCCTCAGTTTCTTTTACCTCCGTACCCGGAGCTTAACGTACCACCACCTTATCTGCTGCCTCTGAACTAATCTTACACGCCCTCTCACCTACATTGTTCACACCCATGATCTATAATTCATAATACAGAACCTGCGCTATAAATTAATATCACCTCCATCTCTCCTAGCTGCTACATCGACAGACTTAATGACTACTCTATTCAATTTCCTGTCAAGCCCTTCTAATTCTTTCATCTTTTGTTTCATTACTTATTGAGTCTATAAGCTTGTGAGCTCTGTCTTGCAAAGCAGTTTGTATGAAAGTGTCTTGTATGTAACAGTTACCTAAAGGGCAGATTGTCAACTCCTTTTATAACAGTTTGTGAAATTATGTATTGTCACAACTATGTTTTACAGAATATGCTGCAGCTATATAAAGAAATAATAATGATGATGAAAATAATCGTAATTGTTTTTTGCTAGTCTTTAGTGTTTTTTTTACCACCTATCAACTCATCATCATCTAGTTGTACTGATATTGCATTACCAATATTAGAGAAAGCCTTCTGCAAATCCTACAATCTATTGTCTTTTTTATATGCCTCTCTGTGTAAGCTACCACATATTAAATCATTCATTTTTCTCTTTCACTAAACAATATTCTGCAAAGTTTCCACTACTTAATAACCCATACAACAGACTTAAATAATAATGTAACAGGAGTTTTATTGTAACTGAAACATTTCTCACAAACACAGCATGTAAACAGACTTATCTGATATATAACAAGAAACATTTTTTTTTACTTTTTCAGAATCAAAACCTGTAGATATTTTTTCTTCTGTGTGAATTTTTGATATCCAATAGTAAGTGAGCTGTTTTTATTTACCACATTCAGAACATGAGAATGGTCATAATCTTCTGTGAATCCTATTATGTTGAGTAAAACATAAGTGTTGTTGGAAAGATTTTCCACATCTAAATGTTAATTCTCATCGTATGTGTATTAGGATAAGCATCAAGCGGCTCAAACATTTCTCATATTTGAACAAATGGCTTTTCTCTGGTGTGAGTTTTCTTATGAATATTGAGACTTGTGGTCCTACTGAAACATTTCCCACATTCAGAACACACAAATGGTCTTTCTCCAGTGTGAGTTCTAATATGAACATTGAGAGTTGTGGTCCTGCTGAAACATTTCCCACATTCAGAACATGAAAATGGTCTTTCTCCAGTGTGAGTTCTCTTATGATCATTGAGAGCTGTGGCCTGACTGAAACATTTCCCACATTCAGGACATGAAAATGGTCTTTCTCCTGTGTGAGTTCTCCTATGAATATTGAGTTCGGATGAGTGACTAAAACATTTCCCACATTCAGAACATGCAAATGGTCTTTCTCCAGTGTGAGTTCTAATATGAACATTGAGAGTTGTGGTCCTGCTGAAACATTTCCCACATTCAGAACATGAAAATGGTCTTTCTCCAGTGTGAGTTCTCTTATGATCATTGAGAGCTGTGGCCTGACTGAAACATTTCCCACATTCAGGACATGAAAATGGTCTTTCTCCTGTGTGAGTTCTCCTATGAATATTGAGATCGGATGAGTGACTAAAACATTTCCCACATTCAGAACATGCAAATGGTCTTTCTCCTGTGTGAGTTTTCTTATGTTTATTGAGACTTGATGCTTGACTGAAACACTTCCCACATTCAGAACACGCAAATGGTCTTTCTCCAGTGTGAGATTTCTTATGAACATTGAGAGCTGTGGCCTGAATGAAACATTTCCCACAATCAGGACATGGAAATGGCCTTTCTCCTGTGTGAGTTCTCATATGAACATTGAGATATGATGAGTGACTAAAACATTTCCCACATTCAGAACATGCAAATGGTCTTTCTCCTGTGTGAGTTCTCTTATGTTTATGGAGACTTGATGCCTTACGAAAACATTTTCCACATTCAGAACATACATATGTTTTATTTCCTGCGTGCGATCTCTTAGGAGTACTAAGCTGTGTGGATGTGCTGAAGTTTGTATATCCACATAGGTTTTCTCCTGTATGAACTCCCTTAATTCGTACAATATTTGCATTACTGGCAAATACAGAGCATATTTCTTCTGTTTGCTGTTTCACTACATTATGGTTAGCTTCCAGGTAACCTTGTGAAACACTGAAATCTTCCATTTCACAATGTGGTGAAAAAACTGAAATATGGGGCTCTTCACACAGATGAATGGTCTCGGACACATCTGTAGGAAACAAAACCATACAAAGTAAAGATGTTTCTAAGTTATATTTAAAAGAATGATAACATGATTCTCAGTTATAATAATTATAACTAAATGAAGCCAACTAAAACCAATATGCAGACAATACAGCTCCTACATTTCAGATAGTTATAGATCCCTTTATAAATATACAGCATCCTTTTACAATGTGCAAAATAAACATTAAGGGCCCTATTAAAATCTCCCTCGTAGTTCTCGGTGCTCGCAAAAGGCAGTTTTTCTGCTGTTTGCGAGTACCGAATCTCTCGCAGGCTGCTTTGCGATATGACTACGAAAAAATGGCCGAGAATAGGCTCCGAGAGAGCTACATAGGCACACGCAGCTTTAAATCTACACATGATTATCGCATTTCGTAAGAATCCCTACGGGCACAAAAAGTGCCCGCATGGGATCCTAAAGCCTCTACGTGCTGCCTCGGAGCAGCCAGAGACAGCCGTGTTAGGCTCCCCCCTGCTCCCTATACACATCCCCATGCTGCAGGGGTCCCAATGCCGGCCGCGGCACCTACAATTAACCACCCTCTATGCTGGGGGTCCCCATCGTGACCCCTGAAGTGTCCCCACATAAACCTCTTGCTGCAGGGGTCCATAGGGACCCCCGCAGCCCTCCCACATTAATCCCCTGCAGCGGGGATCCCCGATCGGCACCGATCATGACCCTGCTGCATTTCAATTTTAAATTTCCAGCCTCGCGGGTCCTAAAAATATTAATCCCTATAATTAACCATATAACTCATGAAGGACAATACAGACCCCCATAAGGCCTTAAATAACCCTATAACTCATGGTGGTCAATACAGACCCCCATAAGGCCTTAATTAACCCCGTCACTCATGATGGTCAATACAGACCCCCATAAGGCCTTAATTAACCCCGTCACTCATGGAGGTCAATACAGACCCCCATAAGGCCTTAATTAACACTATAACTCATGGTGGTCAATACAGACCCCCATAAGGCCTTAATTAACCCCGTCACTCATGGAGGTCAATACAGACCCCCATAAGGCCTTAATTAACACTATAACTCATGGTGGTCAATACAGACCCCCATAAAGCCTTAATTAACCCCGTCACTCATGGTGGTCAATACAGACCCCCATAAGGCCTTAATTAACACCGTCACTCATGGAGGTCAATACAGACCCCCATAAGTCCTTAATTAACACTATAACTCATGGTGGTCAATACAGACCCCCATAAAGCCTTAATTAACCCCGTCACTCATGGTGGTCAATACAGACCCCCATAAGGCCTTAATTAACCCTATACCTCAAGGTGGTCAATACAGACCCCCATAAGGCCTTAATTAACCCCGTCACTCATAGTGGTCAATACAGACCCCCATAAGGCCTGAATTAACCCCGTCACTCATGGTGGTCAATAAAGACCCCCATAAGGCCTTAATTAACCCCGCCACTCATGGTGGTCAATACAGACCCCCATAAGGCCTTAATTAACCCTATATCTCATGGTGGTCAATACAGACCCCCATAAGGCCTTAATTAACCCTATAACTCATGGTGGTCAATACAGACCCCCATAAGGCCTTAATTAACCCCGTCACTCATGAAGGTCAATACAGACCCCCATAAGCCTATATTTAACGCCATCAGTCCCATAAGGGTATATTATGACCATTATGGGCCTGTTACAACCCAACATTAACCACATACGTGCCATGACAGTCCTCAAGGACCATCATGACACTAACTACAAACACTACACTATAACCCCCAATAAATCATTTAATCAAAACTAACCCCCCTCTACACTAATCTATTAACACTTACACTACCTACCTACACTACCTACCCCTTAATAAACCTCCCCATCACTCTTATTACAAAAAATTTAAAAACCTACCTTACAGAAAATTTTAAAAAAACTACAGTACAGAAAAAAAAATCTACAGTACAGAAAAAAAAAACTACAATACAGAAAAAAAACAAATACATTACAACCCCCCCCCTCACTACAGAAAATAAAAAAATTACACACCTGAAAAGGAAAGACAGATATACACAATACATACATACATATAATACATTACATTACATACATTACATACAATACATTACATATATTACATTATATATATTACATATAATATATTACATATAATATATTACATAGAATACATTACATACAATACATTACATACAATACATTACATATTATATATTACATATAATACAAATCAAATACCCCCTATCTATCTAACATACAATCTATTTAATATAAAATAAATCCTAACTATATCAAATACATCCCCCTATCTATCTGATATACAATAAATCCTAACTACATACACAGACCCTAATTCTAAGCTAAAATAAAATAATTACAGTCCTAACTACACTGTAGTGTATTGTATGTAATGTATTATATGTAATGTATTATATGTAATATATGTAATGTAATGTATTGTATGTAATGTATTATATGTAACATAATGTATTGTATGTAATGTATTATATATAATATATGTAATGTAATGTATTATATGTATGTATGTATTGTGTATATCTGTCTTTCCTTTTCAGGTGTGTAATTTTTTTATTTTCTTAAGTGGGGGGGGGGGGTGGTTGTAATGTATTTGTTTCTTTTCTGTATTGTAGGGTTTTTTTTTCTGTACTGTAGGTTTTTTTATTTTCTGTAAGGTAGGTTTTTAAATTTTTTGTAATAAGAGTGATGGGGAGGTTTATTAGGGGGTAGGTAGTGTAGGTGTTAATAGATTAGTGTAGAGGGGGGCTAGTTTAGATTAAATGGTTTATTGGGGGTTATAGTGTAGTGTTTGTAGTTAGTGTCATGATGGTCCTTGAGGACTGTCATGGCACTTATGTGGTTAATGTTGGGTTGTAACAGGCCCATAATGGTCATAATATACCCTTATGGGACTGATGGGGTTAAATAGAGGCTTATGGGGGTCTGTATTGACCTTCATGAGTGACGGGGTTAATTAAGGCCTTATGGGGGCCTGTATTGACCACCATGAGGTATAGGGTTAATTAAGGCCTTATGGGGGTCTGTATTGACCACCATGAGTGACGGGGTTAATTAAGGCCTTATGGGGGTCTGTATTGACCACCATGAGTGACGGGGTTAAGGCCTTATGGGGGTCTGTATTGACCACCATGAGTTATAGGGTTAATTAAGGCCTTATGGGGGTCTGTATTGACCACCATGAGTGACAGGGTTAATTAAGGCCTTATGGGGGTCTGTACTGACCACCATGATTTATAGGGTTAATTAAGGCCTTATGGGGGTCTGTATTGACCACCATGAGTTATAGGGTTAATTAAGGCCTTATGGGGGTTTGTATTGACCTTCATGAGTTATAGGGTTAATTATAGTTGCCTGTTAATATTTTTAGTGCGAGTCCTTTCAGGAACTTTACGGTCCTTTAAGGACCCGCGAGGCGGGAAATTTAAAATTTAAATGCAGCAGAGTCACGATCGGTGCCGATCGGGGACCCCCGCTGCAGGGGGTTAATGTGGGGGGGCTGCGGGGGTCCCTATGGACCCCTGCAGCAAGGGGTTTATGGGGGACACTTCTGGGGTCCCGATGGGGACCCCCAGCATAGCGGGGGGTTAATTGTAGGTGCCAAGGCCGGGATTGGGTGATAGTGTGCCGCGGCCCCTTTAAGGCAGTAACCTTGAAACAGCTGTACGCGGGTAGGATTCCTGGATTGTGTTTTATCCATCCTGAGCTTTGCTCAAAGCTGTTTAATACAGCAGGCATTTGCTTCCTTAAAGGAAGTCATGTTTAAAATGGTAATGGATTACAAGAGCAAAGCCTTTGTGGGCACATTTGCATGTCCCTGCACAGGTTCCAAGAATGCAGAGTCATAACTGTATTTCTTGTAATTCTGAACAGGAAACAAGTTTTTTAACGTAAGATAAGAACATAGCAGAGACATATTTTAGGGTTATAAATGTCCCCACACTTGAGGATTACAAAAACACCATTTGAACATGGAAAGAGATGTGAAATGTGTCTGAGTGATAAAACATTTTGATAGTGAGACAAAAAACTTAGATCAATATTAAGTCCAGTATGTTTTGTATTAAAAAATGTAAACTTGCTGGACATTTAATTTCCATAACAAATGTCACACTCCACTCATCTGTTTATAGGAAACCGACAGACATATGCAGTTACCGTCACAGATTTGGTTTCCATTTCTCCCATACCAAACAAGTGATTATTCATAGTCAAGCTATCAGATATAATTGCATATGTTCAAAAACTGAGGACCCTTCAGGCAGACGGGTTACAAACCCTGTGTTATCACACAGAAAGTAACCTCTGCCATTAAACACATGTTGCAAAACAAAAGTAAATAAACAACTTCACTTACACCAGTGGTTACCACATACCACCCAGCTCTAGAAGAAATATGCAAAATATTTAAAATCTCCCATTCTTGAATTTAGACAGCCACCACATCTCAGACAAACTCTGGTCAGCAGAAGATTTGCTAATGAACAGCATAACAGTGAAAATGGTACCAAACCTTGCAATACAATTTGCTGCAAATTATGTCAACATATCTGTATAGAAGACACAGCGACACATAACAAAATCTATAACATTAGTGGGTCATATTCAGGTACATCATTCAATGTAGGATATATAATACAATGTACTGTATGCAAAAAAAGGCTGTTACCTTGGGGGAACCAGTCAAAAATTACACCTGAGGATTAATCTACACAGACTTTCCATCACAAATCACAATGAAGACAGCTATTGTACCCCGGTTGGGCACTAATTAGCCCAGATTGACACCATGGCCCTCAATTAATTAGCCCTCGTAGTTCCCTCGGTCCTCGAAAAAGACAGTTTTTAGCTACGCTACACACCATTCACCTACTGCGGTCGCAGCACCACAAAATTAACCCCCTCTATGCTGGGGGTCCCCATCGGCACCCCCAAATTCTCCCCAATATTAACCTCTTGCTGCATGGGTCCCAGCAGTCTGATTGACAGTGACAACAGCCAATCAGAAGGCTCAGATACCTTCAGCCAATCACCCCATTGGGTGTATCCCATTGTGATGTATGCCTTCTGATTGGTTTAAAAAAGATTGACAGTTCCTTCAGCCAATCAGAATGGGACATAGGGGTGTATCCCATCCTGATTGGCTCACACCATGGCACATTCCGATTGACTAAAAAGGCTGTCAATCACATTCAAGCCAATCAGAAGGCGCATTGCCAATTTCCGACGGGAAGAGGGTCAGGAGGCCTCATTAGCGTCGGGGAGCTCCACAAGTGTGGAGCATCATTAGTTTTTATTTTTTTTGGAGCACGGATTCAGCAAGGGCCCAGCAGGGGCAGAAGAGAAGAAGGCTGGGGACATCGGGGACAGGTAAGTCTTCAATTTATAATGTTTATATTTTATTTACAATATTTGTTGTGTTTGATGTATGTGTGACTAATGTGGCTAATTTATCTTTTTTCCAGGGGCCGAGCCGGAGAACAGAAGATGGACGGGGTCATGCTGGAAAGGGAAGTTTAATACTGTATTTTTAATGTTTATTCATTCTATGTAATGTTTATTTTTCTAATAATCTGATGTGTCTTTTTTCCTAGGGAGTGTGATTAGAAGGGACATCTGCAAAGGTAAGTGGTTTTATTTATTCTATTTTAGCTTAGATCTAGGGGGTTAGGTATAGATAGGGGGTGATATTTAACTTGTGGGTTAGGTATAAATACGAGTTGATGTTTAGATTGGGGGTTAGGTATAGATAGGAGGTGATGTTTAGATTGGGGGTTAGGTATAGGTAGGGGGTGATGTTTAGATTGGGGGTTAGGTATAGATAGGGGGAAATGTATTGTAGTTAGGTGTATATTTATAATGTATTTATGACTGTATGCTATGACTGTATGTTATGTGTATTTGTGTATGTATTTTCCTTTGCAGGTGTGTAATGTTTCTTTTATTTTGTTGTAGAGAGGGGGGAGGGTTTGCAATGTCCTTTTTTATTTTGTGTACCTAAGGTTTTTTTTTTTATCTAATTAGTAGGGCGGGGGGAGGGGTTTAAAAAGGGGGTTAGGTAAGTAGTGTTCGGTAGGTAGGGGTTAATAGGTTAGGGGAGAGGATGTAAGTTTAGATTTAGTGGTTTATTGGGGGGGGGAATAGTGTAGTGTTTGTACTTACTGTCATGAAGGTCCTGGAGGACCCTCATAGCACTTATGGGGTTAATTATATACTTCTAATTGTCCTATGAGGGTCTTCATAGACCCTTATGGGACTGATTGGGTTAACTAGGGGACTAGATTTATTTCTAATTAAAAAGGGTATTCAGGGTTATCATGGATAATTAGAGAGACAGTAATGATCCAAATTTTTAACATTTCCCCTTTAGACAATTGGCTAAGTCTCGCTTGTTTGTTTGTTTTTTTTCTATTTGCCTTCCTCTGGACTAATTAATATTAATAAAAAAAAAAAAAAAAACATTAAATAATTGATTAATAATTAATTAACAACTAATAAATTAATAGTTAATCCACATATTGCAGATCAAAGGAGATCTTAAAAGGTTGAACTTGATGGACTGAAAGTCTTTTTTCAACCTTAAATACTATGTAACTAGAGACTTACCGGGATATGTATAAACCCCCATAAGGGATGGTGTTAGATGGAGGCTTACAGGGTCTGTATAGACCCTCATAAGTGATAGGATTAAATAGGGCTAGATGGGTTAAATAGGCCCAGTTAGGGTTATTAGGTCCAGATTGGTTTAAATAGGCCCAATTAGGGTTAGATTGGCCCAGTTAGGGTTAGATAGGGTTTAGTATGGGTTAATGGGGTATAGTTAGGGTTAATAGTGTAGTGTAGTGCTTAGACATGGCACTTGTAGGGTTAACCTAGGGGTAAATAGTGTCCTATATGAGGTCTATATAGATCCCTATTTGACTAAGGGGAGCCCCATGGGTTATAGGGTTAATTAAGGGATTATGGGGGTCTGAATTGACCCCCATGAGTTATGAGGGTCTGTATTGACCCCCATGAGTTATGTGTTATTAGAGATGATGGGGGTCTGTATTGACCCCTATGAGTTATGGGGTTAATTAAGCCTTATGGCGGTCTGTATTGACCCCCATGAGGGACAGAGTTAATTAAGGGATTATGGGGGTCTGTATAGAGCCCCATGAATGATGGGGTTAATTTTAGTTGTCGGGGGGGGGGGGGGTCCCTTTAGTACGCCTGTGGCAGGCCTTAATTTTTTTAACGCGGGTCCTTTGAAATTGGAAATGCACCGCTGAAAAAGTGTTATGTGGGCGGGCCTGATGGACCACTGCAGCAAGGGGTTAATATGAGGAAACTTTGGGGGTCCAGATGGGGACCCCCAGCATAGAGAGGCGTTGATTTTAGGTGCCGCAGCCGGGATTGGCTAATAGTGTGCCGCGGGCCCTGTAAGGAGCTGCTGCGGGTAAAAGTCTTAAATTCAGCGGAGGCCTGATCGATGCAGATCGGGGACCCCCGGCTGCAAGGGGTCATTGTGGGGGGCTGCTGGACCCCTGCAGCAAGTGGTTAATGCGGATCACTTCGGGAGTCCCGATGGGGACCCCCAGCATAGAGGGGGGTTAATATTAGGTGCCGGGGGGGGGCTTATATGTAGGACTGCCGCGGAGGTCCCGTTCAGGACGCCCTTGGCAATTGATGAGGTGGGGGAACCTGCAAGATCATTTTGCAGGCTGTCACTCGTCATGAAGATTTTCTTCGTGTTGACACGGACGGCCCTGCTGCGTAACTCACACGTTGCTCGCAGCAGGGTTCATTTAATAGCGTCGTAAATTTTCAAACTTTGCAGCACGTAGGGTTAAGTACAAACCTCGTATCTACGAGGCTGGAATTTAATAAGGCTGTAAAACAGTGGACTAGAAAAGGTCAATCTACATCCTAATCCCCAAAAAAGGCAGTGTCAAAGAGTTCTCCAATTATCAAACAATTCAAACAATAACCACTCCATCCAAAACCTGCAAATCAAAATAAATCTCAGAGGAAGTTTCAAAACTATCCAAAGGCGGAAAAAGGGTTTTTAATATAAAATATAGTGGACTTCATATTGATCTAGGTTTTTTTTTCTCACTACCAAAATGGTTTATGACACATTCCACATCTCTTCCCTTGTTCAAATGGTGTTTTTCTAATCTCTAATCCTCAATTATGGGGACATAATCATGGCTCTGCTGTGTTCTTATCTTATCTTAACCTGATCTACAGACTCACAGGACATTATTTATGGTGCTTATCTGTGCTCCACTCCAATTCTAAACAGATAGATTGCTTTTTTGGTGCATCCCATTAGTATTGCTTCTGACTTCATAAAGAGGCAAAGGAAATAGACTTTTCTAAAAATGTGACTAATTTGGCAGAAAGAAATAAAACACTTATTGTGAGAATTCCGGTCTTAATATGCTGCCAATGTGGCAGCGAAATATGAGAATCGTTGATAGTGTTCCAACATATACTAAGAGAAGTATATCCAGTTCTGTCTTACAAGTACTTGTTGCCTATTTGGCAGACGTGAACAAATCAGAGATAAAGTAGTCACTGTAATTTATAGGAATAGAGATGTCTTTAACTTCATTTTCTAGACTCCCATACATACAAAGAAAATATTTCTTAGTCCAATTTTTCTAAGTGTATACTGCTTCTTTAGAAGAGAAAACATTACATTAATCTTATTTTCCAAGTGGGAGTAGATTATAAAAATGTATACTTTCAAGATATGAACGAACTGATATGGTCCTAGAAGTCTAGGATATATGGTCAGTTACCTTGTTAGTATATCACTCCTCACGAACACTTGGAAATACAGCAGAACACTCTTCTACACTACAGTCAAGAGTATTGTTTTTACTATTTTTTTCATCAGTGATTTGGTTTTAATGTATCAATAAAGAATACATTTTGTTTTGGTCCAGATATTTAAAAAAAAAGTGAGTGTTGTAATCCCGTTTTGAAAAATAGATGTAATTGATTGAGCCTATACTTTCAGATTATGTACTGGTATATTACATTTTGTGTGTGTGGCTCTTTTTCTGTCCTTTCTTTATTATGAGTGATTTGTATGCCACGTGGTGTTTCACTCTCCTGTATATTTTACAAGTTCTATGTAACAACAATTAATAGGCAATTGTTAAATCTACTCTTCATTAAAAAATGAATATGACTATGACACATTCGGATTAAATGTTTTTTTAGAGTACCAATCATTGTAGTGAACTCAGGAATGAGGAGAATTTGTATTTAAAATTTTATATCAACAATTGAAATGCTGCATCTGAATGGAATAAGAAAAATTGTAATTGAGATAATGGTGAAAATGATTAGAGCATGTTTGGCAACCATAATTGATTGATTAGAAAGAACTGTGGCCATGATTCCTCCCAATCACAAGTCAACATAGGTATCAGATCATTATTATTATTATTATAGATAATTTATAACGCGCCAACATATTTCGTAGCGCTGTACATAAATTAAGTTTAGACAAAGATAAATACAAATTAACATATAGCAAAGCAAAGAGGGTCCTGTCTTTGAGCTAGGAATCCAATGTCCATGGTGAATTCTCAAAGTACTTAGGATAGAAACTCGCAGACTTACAATCTAAGGTATAGTGAGTGGTAAAAGAGGGAGAGAGAGGTGATAAAAGTGTTAGGGTGGAAGGTGATACGCTTCTTTAAAGAGATGCGTTTTAAGTGAGGTTTTAAATGTTTTGAGGCTAGAGGATAATCTGGTGGAGCGAGGCCAGGAGTTCCAGAGACTAGGGGCAGCACAAGAAAAGTCCTGGAGGTGGGAGTGAGAGGAGGTGACAAGAGTTGTAGAAAGAAGAAGGTCATTAGCAGAATGAAGAGGGCGGGTGGGGGAGTATTTGGAGATGAGAGCAGAGATGTAAGGGGGAGCATTATTGTTGAGGGCTTTGTAAGTGTAAAGATTCAGCTTCTTGTGGATAATTCGGTATATACTAGCTTCACAAGTTTCTGAGATATAAACCTTAAAATGAAATTATTAAAAGATTTAGCAATCCGGGGTAAAAATTAAAAATTAGCAGGTGGTTGTCACAATAAGTAAGCGAGTTTGTAATTTTTTTCCGTTCAAACATTGACAGCAGCATGCCATGCAAATCTGTCAGACGTTGCCTCTCTGAGGTCCCTCAAGCTCATATCATGTACATTGCTTCAATTTCTCATCTACCAATCTTCGCTTCTGCCATTCAGTCTTCTCTAGGGAATCCTGTCTTCTCATGATATGGCAAAAGTATTTGAGCTTAAGTCTCATGATCAACCTTACAGTGAACAGTTTGGCTTGATTTCTTGTAACATTAGTTGATGGGATCTTCATGCAGTCCAAGGCACTCTAAGCAGTTTTCTCCACCACCACAATGTATAGGCGTCAATTCTATAACTTTCATCCTTCTTAATGGCCTAGATCTCACATCCCTTGCTACTGCTGGGAATACCTTAGTTCTAACTATAAGGACCTTTGCTAATAATATCTTTACTGTTTTAATAGCTTGTTCAAATATGCCATAGCTTTCTTTGTCATGGTGAAGGGCTGGTATACTTCAATGACACTGTGAGCTACACCATGTAGAGTCATCTAAGATGGGCAGCTAATACCAGAGGGGTAAGACAAATTGTGGTCCACTGGGGAAAGAACCTGTAACCCACTCCGGTATCCTCTCCTTGTATACCTCTCCTTACTGTTAGTATAATAAATGAGCACGTTTATTGGAAACAAAACGGAAGAGGGAAGGAAAAGAGAGGAAAAGCAAGCTTATATAAGGGTATCTGTGTCAAAGTGCTGGAATAAATATCCCTTGCATCTATAACTCAGGATGAGGAACTCTAAAAATAAAGATAAGAAAGAGAAGAAACTTCAAAAAATTGATAATATGTTTTTGCCGAAACTAGAATCAAAAGAAAAAGAGAAAGGGGGAATGGAGTCATCTGAGACAGATCAAACCCCAGACTTGACCCCGAACCAAAGTCTGGGCAGTATAGAAGATAACACTGAGATAAGAGAAAAATCACCAGAGGTGGAAGAGCTACTAACGGTGACTAGAATGAAAACCTTATTAGAGGAGTTCCAGCTTAAATTTCTGGCAGAAATGAAAGAACAAATATTTTCTAATACTAAGGCCATCAAGGACTGCATCACTAAAGTCACGGCCATAGAAATAGTAATGGACAAACAAATAATGGAAAATAACACGCTTCAGATACAGAATAAAAAACTAGAAGAAAAAATACAAGATTTAACAAATAAGATTTCCAGCCTGGAAGATAGATCTAAAAGAAATAATATACGATTAAAAGGAATTTCAGAAGATCTTAAAGACACAGATCTGACAAAATATATAATAAAGCTCCTCCCCTCGTTAGTTCCAGATTTTGAGACAGTACCAAACAAATTTGACCTATTGCATAGAATTCAGTCATCAGGAAATAAAGGGAATGGAAAACCTAGAGATGTCATGGTCAAAGTGCATTTATTGAATTATAAAGAAGACATTATGCGTGCAAGTTATAGAGAGAAGATCTTGAAACCACCATAACAGAATATCCAAATATTTGGGGACATATCAGCATACACGCTAAATAAACGTAAAGAATATTCTAGAATAACTTTGGCGCTGAGAAAAGAAAATATACGCTATAAATGGATATTTCCATAGGGACTTGCAATAATTAAAGACGCCAGATGTTATAGAATTCACTCAGTCAAAGAGGGAACAGACTGCCTGAGGAATTGGAAGATCTATCTAGAAGATTGACATCTGATCTCCACGATAGAGGATGATTGCAGCTTCTGATAATTGGATTTTAAAATGTTTTTTTTTTTTATTTAGATCACTCCTTTTCGTCTTTCCTTTATATGGTGGTTTCTCCCCCTCCATCGGTCCCCTCCATCCCTCCAATGTGTCATAAAAATGTAAGGAGGGAAGAGTAGTAGATCTCTCGGATGAGAGCTTAGGTAATTCTATATTAATGGTAAAAATGAATGCACTTTTTAGATTAATTAACCTCTAAAGGTTTTAATAAATCTCCTGCCTTTACAATAGGTAGGGGTCATAAAATTTCACATATAGCCTTAAAGGTTGGGGATCAGAATGGATATGATATTAAGTACTGACACATGGAGAGCGGATAGGAAATGGGGAGGTTGGGGGAAGGAAAATGGAGAAAAAGGGGAAATAGGGGATTGAAATTTGCATATATTGGATTTTTTTTTCTCTCCTTTTTTTTTTTCTTTTACATTGGTGGTAGAGAAATAGCCTTCTATTAAAGTAGGGAAATATATTTAGAGGATATTATAAGGTCTTAGGTATAATGTTAGCACAGGTCACTTTAATTAAGAGGGTAAAAGTTACATAGCTACGTTTATAGATAAGGATTTGGCACTGTTATATTTAAAGATAAAAATGTAGTTATAAAGATGACACAGGTAATAAATATAACTTGAGAAACATCAATAAATGAAGCGTTGGCACCTGATTATAGAAATTTGCACAGAGTTGGAATTGGGCTTTTTTTGGGGGTTTGTTCCCTCAAATTTTGAGATAAAGATTCTGTCAGAAATGTTTTAATAATCCTGCATAGATAGATGTTTATATGTTTTTTTTTAGAGACTGGGAGATAGCTGCCTCCATTAGAAAGGTTCACCTACCACTTCTAAACATTGGCTAATTAGCCCGTAGGAATTCGACCCAACATGAGAGATAGGATGGGTCATATTCGTTATGCTTGTAGTCAGTATGTATGCTTAAAGGAACAGAGAAGCACAAAATTTAAATAGTGAGGTTAGGAAGGGGAAACATAAGTTAAGAGGAATTAAGTCAATAAAGAAACTATGTCATTAAGGATAATATCACATAACACCAATGGATTGAATATGCCCATTAAAAGAAAAATTGCATTTTCATAATATAATAAATCAGGTGCAGAAATAATCTGATTACAAGAAACACATCTGAAAATGAAGTATAACAATCTATTAAATAATAAATCTTTTTTTGAAGAGAGTAGATGCTAATTATACTAGTAAAACGAGGGGAGTCTCGATATTATTTAAAGCCTTAGTGGTGGAGGAAGAGTTTTAAAAAATTGATATAGAGTGAAGATATATATTGTGGGTAGGAGAAATAAATAAAAGCATCTATACAATTGTAAATATATACAGTCAGGTCCATAAATATTGAGACATCGACACAATTCTAATCTTTTTGGCTCTATACACCACCACAATGGATTTAAAATGAAACGAACAAGATGTGCTTTAACTGCAGACTTTCAGCTTTCGTTTGAGGGTATTTACATCCAAATCAGGTGAACGGTGTAGGAATTACAACAGTTTGTATATGTGCCTCCCACTTTTTAAGGGACCAAAAGTAATGGGACAATGGTCTGCTCAGCTGTTCCATGGCCAGGTGTGTGTTATTCCCTCATTATCCCATTTACAAAGAGCTGATACAAGCTCCAGAGTTAATTTCAAGTGTGCTATTTGCATTTAGAATCCGTTGCTGTCAACCCTCAATATAAGATGCAAAGAGCTGTCACTATCAGTGAAGCAAGCCATCATTAGGCTGAAAAAACAAAACAAACCCATCAGAGAGATAGCAAAAACATTAGGTGTGACCAAATCAACTGTTTGGAACATCCTTAAAAAGAAAGAATGCACCAAGGAGCTCAGCAACACCAAAAGACCCGGAAGACCACGGAAAACAACTGTGGTGGATGACCGAAAAATTGTTTCCCTGTTGAAGAAAACACCCTACACAACAGGTGGCCAGTTCAAGAACACTCCCCAGGAGGAAGGTGCATGTGTGTCAAAGTCAACAATCAAGAGAAGACTTCACCAGTGTGAATACAGAGGGTTCACCACAAGATGTAAACCATTGGTGAGCCTCAAAAACAGGAAGGCCAGATTAGAGTTTGCCAAACAACATCTAAAAAAGCCTTCACAGTTCTGGAACAACATCCTATGGACAGATGAGACCAAGATCAACTTATACCAGAGTGATGGGAAGAGAAGAGTATGGAGAAGGAAAGGAACTGCTCATGATCCAAAGCATACCACCTCATCAGTGAAGCATGGTGGTGGTAGTGTCATGGCGTGGGCATGCATGGCTGCCAATGGAACTGGTTCTCTATTATTTATTGATTATGTGACTGCTGACAAAAGCAGCAGGATAAATTCGGAAGTGTTTTTTTTTGGGCAATATTATCTGCTCATATTCAGCCAAATGCTTCAGAACTCATTGGACGGTGCTTCACAGTGCAGATGGACAATGACCCGAAGCATACTGCAAAAGCAACCAAAGAGTTTTTTAAGGGAAAGAAGTGGAATTTTATGCAATGGCCAAGTCAATCACCTGACCTGAATCCGATTGAGCATGCATTTCACTTGCTGAAGACAAAACTGAAGGGAAAATGCCCCAAGAACAAGCAGGAACGGAAGACAGTTGCAGTAGAGGCCTGGCAGAGCATCACCAGGGATGAAACCCAGCGTCTAGTGATGTCTATGCGTTCCAGACTTCAGGCTGTAATTGACTGCAAAGGATTTGCAACCAAGTATTAAAAAGTGAAAGTTTGATTTATGACTGTTAATCTGTCCCATTACTTTTGGTCCCTTAAAAAGTGGGAGGCACATATACAAACTGTTGTAATTCCTACACCGTTCACCTGATTTGGATGTAAATACCCTCAAACTAAAGCTGAAAGTCTGCAGTTAAAGCACATCTTGTTCGTTTAATTTTAAATCCATTGTGGTGGTGTATAGAGCCAAAAAGATTGGAATTGTGTCGATGTCCCAATATTTATGGACCTGACTGTATGCCCCAAACCAGAATCAAGAGAGATTTCTTATAAAAATACTGAAGTTAGTGCATAAATATAAAAAAGGAAAAGTTATTATATGTGGAGACTTAAATCTAGCTATGGATCCAGTTCAGGATAGATCAAAATCTAAATATAAGAAAAATAATAATACTCCGTGTCATTTAAGATTAAGAGTTAAAAAAATTAATGATAGAGCTTGACCTTTTTGATATTTGGAGAACACTTAATCCAGAAAAGATAGAGTTTACATATCACTCAAAGAATTATAATGTATACTCTAGAATAGATTATTTCTTGGGGGATCCTTCAGTGTTATATGATACAAAAAAAAAAATAACTATCTTATCTACTGCATTATCAGATCACTTTCCACTGATGTTGGAACTAAAAGGGGTTGATACCCATGGTAAAATAAGAAATTGGAGAATAGAACCTCTGATTTTAAAAGATAAGATATATATAGAAGAAATAAGAACAGCTATCAGATAATTTATGCGCTTAAATATAGATTCAGTATCATCTCCTTCAGTCATATGGTGTACACTAAAAGCATTTGTTAGAGGCATTCTAATAGAAAAAGAAGTGCGAATGAAGAGAGCTAGGGGAACAACCCTAAGAAATCTTTATATTCAGTTAGATATATTACAGAATAGTAATAAAAATATTCCAGCCATGGAAAAGATGGAAAAAATTAAAGATATAAATTTACAAATTACAAAAATCTTTCAGTTAATTCAAGATAGAATGGTTTGGAAAGCACAACAAAGCAATTACCTCATGGGAGGAAAAATGGGGAAATATTTGGCCAATAAAGTTAAGAATCAAAAAATTCAAAACCATATTCAGGGATTTAGGGGAGAAGATAATCAGCTATATAACCATCCAGAAAAAAATGGCAACATATTTTTCCAATACTACTCAGAATTATACAATATTGAGAAGCAGAAAGATTTTCAGAAACCCAGTTTGAGTGAGATAAAGAACTTTTTGAAGGATATTAAATTCCCTAAGATATCAGAGGAAGAACTAATATATCTAAATGAACCAATAACGGAGAAAGAAATAATAAAGGTTATTAATGAAACAAAAAACAATAAGGCCCCTGGTATTGATGGCCTAGATAAACTAGTCTATACGTTTATAGACCAGCTGGCCCCTATATTGGCCAGTATGTTTAATGAGATTAAGAACAGCGGCATTATTAGAGAGGAGTTAACTGAAGCAAAAAATTATAAATATACTAAAAGAAGGAAAAGATCCGGAAGATAGGAAAAGCTATAGACCTATCTCTCTTATTAATTACGATCTAAAAATATATTCTAAGGTGTTGTCAACCATGAGAAATCAGATATTATATGGAGAGATCTCTCCTTTGAAGAAATTACAAGTTTAAAAAGCTCATTTAATTTTAAATGGAACTCTAATAAAATAAGTCATTTGGGTATAGACCTTTCATTCAAGGTTAATAGGATTTTGAAAGCTAATCTAGAAAAGTTATGGAAACAGATTCAGAAAATCCTCTTAGAGTGGAAAGATGTAAAATTTGCATGGTCAGCTAGAATCGCAATTAGTAAGATGATACTGATCCCTAAAATCACTTATATCCTTAGAACAATTCCAGAAGTTCCGCCAAGATATTGGATTGTTAAATTGCAAAGAAGTATAGATGCATTTACTTTGAGTGGTAAAATAACTAGAATCCCTCTCTCAATTACCAAAAGACCCATGCTTAAGGGTGGATTGGCATCACCCTCTATAAGAGATATATAGAATGCTATTGTCCTCTCTCAAATTTTGATATGGAGTACTCCTGCCATTAATCCAGGTTGGAAGTCCCTAGAATATGATATATTAAAAATAGACACTCCTAATACATTGCTGTGGATTGATGGGTTACATGATGTCAAGAGTGAACGGCTACCCAGAGGAGTAAGAACATTGTTAAAATTCTGGGTGATAAATAGAGATAAATTTAATCTTTCGAGGTATCCTTCGTTAAGAGACACTCTATAGGGGAACCTATCACCGTTCAATGTTGACTTAATAGGTGGATGGAAATTGCAGGGAATTTCCCTTATAGATGATCTCTACGCATCTGGTGTCCAACTATCCTGGTCTAACTTGAAACAAAAATATAAACTTAAGCACAACCAATGGTTGGCATTTAGATCTTTACAATCCTTGGTGAAAGCAAAGGGATATGGTAAAAAGATTAGCCATTTGATGACTTACTTTGAAAGTATGTTATATCAGAAGGCGTTACCGCATAGAATTTCAAGATGTCATAAGATTCTAATGACACAGGTTAAAGTAAGTCCAACGAAAGGTATGTTAGAGTGGCAGAAAGATCTACATATTTCAATGGACAGAGATAAATGGGAGAAGGCTCTAAAAATCGTAAAAATCTCTTCCTGCTCTAGTAACTATATTGAATTATATTTCAAGTTGATCAATAGATGGTATTGGACACCAGATGCGATTAATAAATTTGCACAGAACAAAGGGAATACATGTTGGAAGGGTTGCGGTATAAACAGTGATTCATTCCATGCTTGGTGGAACTGTACAAAAATAAAGCCTTTTTGGAGAGCTTGCACATATCTGATTGAGGACATATGTGAGGTAGAGGTTCCTTTTGCCCCAGAGCTGCTCCTGTTACATATAAATATAATGGAGACTTTTCCAAAAGTCTACCTTCTGGTCTCTCATATTCTTTTGGTTATTAAAATGTATGGTGTGAAATATTGGAAATCAGAGTTCCCCCCATCTCTTCAAGAAATTATAAATTGTGTTATAAGAAATAGAAAGTTTGAAGTCCAAGGAGAGAGCTCGGTCAAGCGAACTGGAAGAAAAGGACTAGTCAGATGGTCTGTATGGGATAGATATTGCAATAGAAAGGTTAATATATGAGAAATTATGTTTGATAATTGGTTATTATTGGTGTTATATGCCTTTGCTGTTTTTTTTTTGTCTTTTGTCCCACTTTACCCGAGTCTCCCTAGAAGCATATGATTTCTGTGCTAAACTGTTAACTATATTGAGAGTAGTGCCGGTTCCTCTGTATGCTTGTTTGAGGTATCAAGTTAAGTGACCTTGCTATTAGGGAGTTGCCTGCCTATCAGGAGTACAAGATATTACATATAAATTGGTATTCAAAGAGATGGGAGGGAGGAGATTCTTAACAGTCTATTTATACATATGCAATTGCTAAACTGTTGAATCATTGATACCTCTGGAATCTATGATTGTTTTGTTTTGATATGTTTTTGATGTTTGTTAAAGAAAAGAGAAAAATAAAGTATAATAAAAAAAAAAAAAAAGAAAGAAATACTTAGGGCCTCATTCTATTATCGGCCGTAAAATGGCCGCAAGGCTGCCATTCCTTGCGGGGGTTCCGTTATTTTGGAATTCAATTATACGGCCCAAGGATCTCCTCTTACGGCCGGCCGTATATCTTGCAACCGGCCGTAAGCTCAGAAATCTTTGAACACAAAAATAAATTCAAGACTGCACTGTAAAGCTCTGTAAATGCTAGGGATCATATTGGGGGACATGAGGATTAATAGTAACCCACTCTCAAGCTTGCACATCAGCCCAAACCCAAGTTTACATTAACTATTTATTTTCCGGCCGCAGCGTGGGCGGGTCTGAGGTGCTCCAAGCCCTCAGGACTTTTTACATGGATATTTGACATATATACAAAAAAAATAATTATTTACGGATTTGAGTATAGGGGAATGTTGTGCTATTTTTGCTAACACCTACAATCACTTTATAGTCTCCTCAGAGTGCAGGATGGCTTTATTTCGGCTTTATAATGTGCTTAATTGGTGCTAGCGGGACCTTTTTCCTGCAAGTAAGCTGCGGCTCGCTTTTAGCCTTGCAGAGAGGGTTCCCGGAGCAATAGAATAGCAACCGGGATTTTCTTGCGGCCGAAACTCTTGCGGCCGTTTTAGATCAAAGGCTTTCCTCCGGCGCGAGCAGCCGCAAGGGATAGCAAGGCGCCGGCCGCAAGCCTGATGGAATCACCGGGCAGTGGGGAATAGAATAGCCAAATAGCTTGCGGCCGGTCCTTGCGGCCCCGCATCTCCTACGGCCGATAATAGAATGAGGCCCTTAGTAATTTTATACACTAATCCATATAGATATTTTTTTGTTTTTTTTACTTGGCACCTCTTGACAACAATATCTGAGATCATAAAACAAATTGGACAACATAGATATAGGCTTGCTCAGTGTTTAGATTATAGAACTAGTAGACAAAGCTGACAGGAATCTATTCAGCTTGTTACCAATTAACTCTCACTGATTTAGTGGGTTAATTTGAGACTTCAGCTAAGTGCTAGAGCTGGTACTATTGAAAGACTGTAAAAAAAAAAAAAAGTTTAAGGCAGCACAAATAGAACAAAATATCAGCAAGAAGCTGTTCTTGCTCTGCCCTCTTCACTTATAGTAAAATATATCCACTGGACTGACTATTGGTATGCATGGATTTGTGAAGACTTCTTACATCATATAACAAACCTGGGGATATAAACCCTGCATACAAAAGTGACTCAAATTTTTGAATACTATAAAGGTATGCTTAACTGAGGAACAACAAAAGTTAAAGGGTGTGAAAGGAGAGTAAGAGTATCCGTATTAAGAGAGAGCAAAATAAGAGAAATGTCAAATAAGAAATGAAATAGGGCATCTAAATTAAAGGTAAAAGTCTAAAAAGGGGATGAAACTAAAAGCTCAGATTTGTTTGCACCAAAAAATAAATTTGAAGTTTTAAATACTTTACAAAGTCAGTCTATGTTATTAGACCAAACAGCTAATCAATCAGCAGATAAGATCTTACAGTCTTCGTTTGAAAGATTTACCTCACCACATGAGGATGAAGCACGAATGTGTTCTAAACTAAGGGAAATCTTGCGTGAATTTAAAACTAATCTTACTTCTGAGCTATGAAAACAAAGAACAGCAAATATGAATTCAATATCAGATGCCCACTCTAAACGTAAAATATTAGAGAATAATTGCGATAAGCTAATCAGTGATAATAACTCTCTCTACTTAAATATTCCTCCTCGTTTGAATTGAAAATTGAAGAATTAACTAAAAAGGTATGCAACCCAGAGGATCGCTCTAGGAAAAAAATTATATGTATCAGAGGCATACCAAGGTGATGTTTATGTGGAAGATCTATTTGAAAGTTTAGCACCTAACAGATTTCCCAAATGAAGACAGAAAAATGGATGCTCTGCACAAATGATGTCTACCAAAGATATTGGAAAATTCCACACCAAGAGATATTATTATTTGTCTACACTACCTCCCTTTCAAAGAAGTGATAATTAAAGCAATCTTTATCAAAACAAATTTAGACAAGCCTTATGGAAAAATTTAGATTTTCATGGACATCTCACCACAAACTCTCGCCAAGAGAAGAGAGTACTCGGTTATTACACAGCTTTTGAGACATTAACAGATTAAATACAAATGGAAATCCGTTAGCGGTCTTATGATCTGGAAAGACTCAGTTTGGCCTAACGTTAATTCAATTTCTTAAGGGTCTTTTGCTATTACAGAAATGGAATTTAACAGTGGTCAATCCAGCTGATTTTGAAATCCCCTGAGTGGTGCATTAATAAATAATAATTTTGCTTATATATAAAGGGTATTTTGGTTAGCAACTCATAATATTAATAAAGGGGGAGAATTGGAAACCCTTATAATTGAATATGGGTAATAAGAGTAGTTAGCTAACCAAGGTTTAAACTCTGGGTGTTATGTATGTTCAAAATAGAGAAATATATATTTATCACAAGATATCACTATATAGAATATAGATATGTCCATTTAAGAAATAGAGAGATAACAAATATGACATTTATTAATATATCACCATTTTATAGATTTTCTTTCACAAGTAAATTATTTGTGAACTAATCTTTATATTTTAGCTCCTTTGTATAGTTGGGCATTTCACAGTATGGTATTTAATATTTTTAACAATACTACACAACGGAATTTAAATGTGGGTGATAGCCAAGTCTGAGCTAAAACCTCAGCTGTTTTTGAGATCCCCTAAATGGTGTATTGTTAAATAATACTTTTTGATTATATATTAATATATTATATATTATAATTATATAAATTAATTTCAAATAGTGACTCCCATATTATTAAAGTTTTATAACTGGAAACATTTAAAATTAAATATAGGTAATAAGAGGAGTCAACTATTAGTGACCAAAACACAGAGTGTTAAGTATGTTTGAAATTAGGGTAATATATATTTATCACAACATATCACTATATAGGATCTAGATACGCTGTTTTAAGAAATAGTGAGATAATAAAAGACAGTTATAATTATTTTACTGACCAACAGATTCGCTTTCATAAGTAAATGATTGATGTGCTAATATCTATGTTTTGGCTTAGCTAGATAATTCACATTACTGGATTTAATACAAGTAGTTTAAAATATTTAAGAATACTACACTTTTGCACTTTACATATAGTTCATCAAAGTTTTATAGTTAATGATAATTACTCTTGGTAAAAATACAAGATCACCACATTTGAGATACATAGAGCAATTCTTCTTAGCCTCCTTGAGTCTCCTCAACCAAGATGTTTTGACATCTTTATCCATCATTTCGATTCATCGGATTATTAGCTCTGCTGAATCCAGAGGAGGTCTAGAGATAACTTCCCTTTGGAAAATAAATGGTAGCATGAATGTGTTTAGTATGTATGTGTATACCGGGACTAAAGGGATTATCATAGAGGAGAATTATTTTTGGTCCTTTATAAAAGAGAGAATAAAACTTATTTTAAAATAATAGAGAACATATGTAAGCCCATAGTGTCAAATAGCAGCTTAATGCCATATTTCAATGGGTATTAAAATCATCACACAACGTAAATGGACTGAACTCTCCTACAAAAAGAAAAATACCTTTTACTCATTATAAAAAATGCAAGGTAGATATCCTCTGCTTACAAGAGACTCATTTAAAGAGTGATACAGTACACTACATTAATAATAACTAGAATAAAAGAACAGATGTGACATTAACAACAAATCTAGAGGAGTTTCAATCCTTTTTAACAACAGATTAAATGTCAAAGAAGAGTTCTCTAAGATTGACCCTTATGGTAGATATATCATCTGGATTGGAGCTATAAACGATAAATTAATAACCCTAGTAAATATTTACTTGCCTATTAAAAAACAGATATTATATCTAAAAAAAATCACGAAAGAGGTTCAAAAATTGAGGAAAGGATATATACACACATATGCAGCGATTTTAATATGGTCCTAGATCCAGATATGGATAGAGCGGGCATGTTAAAAATAAAAAACAGAATCCCAAATAATTAAGACTTCTAAAGAATTTCTGAAAATTACTAATAGTTTTAACCTGTTGGCTTCTTGGAGATTACTACACCCGTTCTAAAGGGATTACTCCTTCTCCCAGACCGGATTAGATCTTACTCCAGACTAGACTATGCATTTGTAGATCTCCAATCCTTAAGTTTGATAAAAGAAATTAAAATTAATACCACAGCTTTAGGTTAAACGAAAATAAGGAATTCCCTATTGGTAAAAAATGGCGTATTGACCTATCTTTATTTAAAGATCAGATTTTTATCTTAAAACTAAAAGAAGATATACTTAATTTTTTTAAGCTTAATAAAAATTCAGTAGAATCTCCATCTGTTCTTTGGTGTGCCTAGAAGGCCTATGTACGTGGATTGCGAATTTCAAGAGCAGCGGAAATAAAAAAATCTAGAGGCTAATCCTTAAGGCTCCTATATGTCGAGTTAGAGAAAATCCAAGGCCAAAATAAGATTAAGCCTAATAATGCAAATTTAAAAATAAATTAATTCTTTAAATATGCAGATTAAAAAATATTATAAATACAAGATGATAACCTCTTGTGGAAATATCAGACTTCTCAATTTGTGTATGGAAATACATTGGGAACATTTTTGGCAAATAAATAAAAAAAACAACAGAACCAAAATAGAATTTTGAGACTAAAGGGTATGGATAATAATACATATTCCCATCCAAATAAAACTGCAAACATGGTTATTGATTTTTCTAAAGCGCTATATAATTTAGATCAGGATCCCTCATTTATAAAACCCAATATACGGGGGACATTAAAAACTTCCTAGGCCAAATTAAATTACCTTCGATAACTCCCGAGAAATTAAACATGCTGAATAAGGAGTTTAGTAACAACGAAATAATGGAAGTTCTAAAATTGGGAAAAAAGAACAAGGCCCCAGGACCCGACGGTTTCGACCAATTATACCATCAAATATTTTCCAAGAAGTAATGCGATAATCTATGCAATATGGATAATGAGATAAAAACAATAGGCAAGTTAAGACCAGAATTATCTAAAGCAAAAATAATAAATATCCTAAAACAAGGCAAAAATCCAGAACTTTGCACCAGTTATTGTCCAATTTCCCTGATTAACATCAACATAAAATGATATGGCAAAATACTGGCAAACAGATTAAATCCTATTATACCTAAACTAATACATCTCGACCAATCAGGATTTGTGAAAGGGTGACAAGCATCAGATAATATAAGACGCTTAGTGGACATTATATCCTTTGCGAAAAGAAAAGACCTACCCATACTGACCCTGAGAAAGCGTTCAACAGGGTCAGTTGGGATTTTTTAGATATGGTTCTGTTGAAATTTGGCATGGGTGAATTTGCCTTTAAAACTATCAAAGCCCTATATATGGATCAAACAGCTAGGATAACAGGACCTGGCTTTTAATCCCAGAGCTTTAACATCAGTAATGGCACTCGTCAGGGATGTCCCCTTTCCCCCATACTGTTCATCCTATTTATGGAGCCCTTTGCGGCTTCCATAAGAAACAATGTAGAAATTGAGGGAGTTAAGATAGGGGAGGAGTCGTATAAAATCATGCTTTTTGCAGACGACATTCTGTTAACACTTACCAATCCTTTAAGATAATGTGCCAGTTTACATTAAACCCTTAACAAATTCGGAAGACTTGCATATCTCAAAAGGAACTTCCAAAAAACAGATATAATATTAAGAAGATTAAATGAGGATAGTTAAGAAGTTAATCTTAGAGCAAAGATATATGTATAACTGGAATTCTAGAGTAATAACTCATTTGGGATTGAAATTTTCTTTCCATGTAAAAAATTATATGAAAGCTAACTAAAGTATTCTTTTAAAATAAAGTAGGTCTATAACTAATAAATGGAAATTATTAAATTTGTCTTGGTCAGAAAGAATAGCCGCCATAAATATGTGTATTATTCCAAAATTAAGTTATCTGTTTAGATGCATTCCTGAAAAGGTCCCTAAAACCTTTTAAAGTCTTATCCAATTCACTTTAGATAAGTTTATTAATATGGGTAAAAAAATGAGAATAAAAAAGAAGGTATCTAACAAAAAATTTGATAAATGAGGCCTAGGTATACCTCTAGTAAAATATGTTCACGATAATATATTAATAGCAAACTTGTTGGTCTTGAATAAAGCTATTTGGAAAAAAAAAAACTTTCTGGGTGATATTCTAATTAATACAATCTTGCAGCATATAAATACGAATTTAATCCCGTTTAAAAATCTACCAGGAGGGCCGAGAGCCATGTTGAAATTATGGTTTAGGATTAGACTTAAAAATCATTTAATACATATTCCATCTTAGATATATTAAGAACTAAAGAGAACCAATTAATTTTGGCTTACTGTAAAAGTAAGGGTATTAAATGTATAAGTGATATATATTTAGGGGGAAATCTGATGGAGTTGGCCATGATATGAAATAAATTTAACGTAAGTACAATGTCCTGGCTGGATTATGAATCAGTAAAAAAGCTATTATGTCTTAGGAGACTCAAAACAATTAATGAGGAGAACCCAAAATTTAGAGATTCTTGCGATTAGAGTCTAAAATGATATCCAAAAGTAGTAAGGCGTTTTCTGATAACTCCAACTCTATAAAATACAGGCGTATAGTAGCCTGGGAAGAAGATTTAGGTATGACATTTGATGTAGCCTCGTGGACAAATTCCTTTGGTTTAGTAAAAAAAACAGTGATTAAGGCCTTTTATATGGAGCTGTATTTTAAAATAATTCAAAGGTGGTACCTTACCCTGCAGTTTATAGGGAAAATAAGTCTTCAACTAGATGATCTTGGTCTGCAAGGAACAACACTTCATGCTTGGTGGGCATGTAAAAGTAAAAAGATTTTGTGGTTCGAATGTTTTGCAGAAATATCTAAGATGATTGGGAACCAATTATTAGGCTACCCCCAATTAGCCCTCCTACATTTACATCTCAACCAGATAGCTCCTCAAGCAAAATACTTTATCATATTTCTCATATTCTCCTGATTGTAAAATATCTTCTAATTAAATATTGGAAACGACTGATAATTCCCTCTTGGAATGAAGTAGTCAATCGAGACATTATGAGGAATAATTATACAATTAATCCTATAAAAAAAGGGTCTATATGCAAATTGGCTGCTTTGGGATCGATATGTAATGTCTCTTTAGAGGGTCTAACTATAATTGGTTGTGTACTTGATGAAAATAGGGCCATTGTTGCTTTATATATTAATATATTGTCTGTGAATTTCTAAATGTTCCAGTAGTTTTATGGATGTTTGTTTGTTTTATGTATACAGCATGTTGCCACATATTTGTACATGATAAAACTTAATAAAAACTATGATCCATATAGATAGTTTTGTTCATTACTCACCAGCACATATATCTGAATGGACTGTCACCTGCAGAATATTTTTGTCATCTCTCTCATCTTCCTCTTCCTTATTAACTGACACTGTGCCATAATTTTCATCATGGAGACCTGATAGGTACAATAGGAATTGCATGGATTTGTAGAAGTGTATCAAATACATCTGCTAAGTGTACCTATTCTTTTATTAACTGCCCCATAAATCATACAGGTCACATTTTAGTTTGACATAATCGAAATAAATGTACTTATGTGTATAATCATAACCAGGAAAGTTTGCCATCTTTTTTTCATCCAATCTTTTTCTTCATAAATCTCTAGATTTATCTTCTCTAATGATCTGCTCTCTCTGATGTTTTGGCCCATT
Organism: Discoglossus pictus; assembly: GCA_027410445.1. NCBI lineage: Eukaryota > Metazoa > Chordata > Amphibia > Anura > Alytidae > Discoglossus > Discoglossus pictus. The sequence continues at coordinate 17,390,295 of CM050169.1, read as the reverse complement.
TTCTATAAAACTACTTTCAAGCAGAACAATTTATGGATCCATGAAAACAATGAGGTTTAAGAAATCCAAACCAGGCAAGTCTTATATCACTAATCACAATAAAATTTTAAGCCTGGCAATGCTGTTTGCCACACAATCTGACCACCTTCGGCGCTCATCGTAAGCACCTTTGCGAGCCTCTCCCCCCACTACTCCCTCCCGTGTCTCTTCCTCCTCCTCTGCCTCCCCTGTGTCTCTTCCCCCTCCTCTCCATCCTCTCCTGTATCTCTTACCCCTCCTCTCCATCCTCTCCTGTATCTCTTACCCCCTCTGCCTCTCCCCCTCTCCCTCCCCTATGTCTCTTCCCCCCTCCTCCCTCCCCTGTCTCTCTCCCCTCCCATGTGTCTCTTTTTCCGCCCCTCTCACTCCCATCTCATTCCTTCATCCTCCCCTGTATCTCTTCCCCCCTCTCCCTCCCCTGTGTCTGTTCCCCCCTCTCCCTCCCCTGTGTCTCTTCCCCCCTCTCCCTCCCCTGTGTCTCTTCCCCCCTCTCCCTCCCCTGTGTCTCTTCCCCCCTCTCCCTCCCCTGTGTCTCTTCCTCCCTCTCCCTCCCCTGTACCTCTTCCCCGTTTCTCTTACCCCCTCCTCTCCCTCCCCTGTATCTCTTCCCCCCTCCTCTGTCTCTCTTCCCCCTCCTGTGTGTCTCTTCCCCCCTCACCTTTGCGTCTCCCCCCTCTTCCCGTGTGCGACTCCATCCATCTGCACTGTGCTTCTCCATCCATCTCCCCTGTGCGACCTGCCCCCATCTCCCCTGTGCGACCTGCCCCCATCTCCCCTGTGCGACCTGCCCCCATCTCCCCTGTGCGACCTGCCCCCATCTCCCCTGTGCGACCTGCCCCCATCTCCCCTGTGCGACCTGCCCCCATCTCCCCTGTGCGACCTGCCCCCATCTCCCCTGTGCGACCTGCCCCCATCTCCCCTGTGCGACCTGCCCCCATCTCCCCTGTGCGACCTGCCCCCATCTCCCCTGTGCGACCTGCCCCCATCTCCCCTGTGCGACCTGCCCCCATCTCCCCTGTGCGACCTGCCCCCATCTCCCCTGTGCGACCTGCCCCCATCTCCCCTGTGCGTCTGCCCCCATCTCCCCTGTGCGTCTGCCCCCATCTCCCCTGTGCGTCTGCCCCCATCTCCCCTGTGCGTCTGCCCCCATCTCCCCTGTGCGTCTGCCCCCATCTCCCCTGTGCGTCTCCCCCACTCCTCCCCTGTGCGTCTCCCCCACTCCTCCCCTGTGCGTCTCCCCCACTCCTCCCCTGTGCGTCTCCCCCACTCCTCCCCTGTGCGTCTCCCCCACTCCTCCCCTGTGCGTCTCCCCCACTCCTCCCCTGTGCGTCTCCCCCTCCTCCTCTGTGCGTCTCCCCCCTCCTCCCCTGTGCGTCAGAGGGAGAGTGGGGAAGAGACACAGGGGGGAGAGACACAGAGGGAGGGGGGGGGGAAGAGACACAGAGAGAGGGGGAAGAGGCACAGAGGGAGGGGGGAGAGAGACATGGGGCAGATGGGGGAAGAGACACAGGGGAGGTGGAAAGAGACATCGGAGGGAGGAAGGGGGGGCAGACACAGGGGGAAAGAGACACAGGCCAGGGGGGAACAGGCACAGAGAGGGGTGGGGAAGAGACACAGAGGGGGGAGAGATACAGAGGGTGAGGGGGGAAGAGACACAGAGGGAAAGGGTGAAGAGGTACAGGGAGAGGGGGGAAAGAGGCACAGAGGGGGGGGGACACAAAGGAAGGGGTGAGGAGACACAGGGGGGAGAGACACAGAGAGGCTGGGGAAGAGGCACAGAGGGAGAGTGGAGAAGAGGCACAGAGGGAGAGTGGAGAAGAGGCACAGAGGGAGAGTGGAGAAGAGGCACAGAGGGAGAGTGGGGAAGAGGCACAGAGGGAGAGTGGGGAAGAGGCACAGAGGGAGAGTGGGGAAGAGGCACAGAGGGAGAGTGGGGAAGAGGCACAGAGGGAGAGTGGGGAAGAGGCACAGAGGGAGAGTGGGGAAGAGGCACAGAGGGAGAGTGGGGAAGAGGCACAGAGAGAGAGGAGGAAGAGGCACAGAGGGAGAGGGTGGAAGAGACACAGAGGGGGGGGAGACAAAGAGGGTGAGGGGGAAGAGGCACAGAGGGAGGGGGGAGAGAGACATGGGGCAGATGGGGGAAGAGACACAGGGGAGGTGGAAAGAGACATCGGAGGGAGGAAGGGGGGGCAGACACAGGGGGAAAGAGACACAGGCCAGGGGGGAACAGGCACAGAGAGGGGTGGGGAAGAGACACAGAGGGGGGAGAGATACAGAGGGTGAGGGGGGAAGAGACACAGAGGGAAAGGGTGAAGAGGTACAGGGAGAGGGGGGAAAGAGGCACAGAGGGGGGGGGACACAGAGGAAGGGGTGAGGAGACACAGGGGGGAGAGACACAGAGAGGCTGGGAAAGAGGCACAGAGGGAGAGTGGAGAAGAGGCACAGAGGGAGAGTGGAGAAGAGGCACAGAGGGAGAGTGGAGAAGAGGCACAGAGGGAGAGTGGGGAAGAGGCACAGAGGGAGAGTGGGGAAGAGGCACAGAGGGAGAGTGGGGAAGAGGCACAGAGGGAGAGTGGGGAAGAGGCACAGAGGGAGAGTGGGGAAGAGGCACAGAGGGAGAGTGGGGAAGAGGCACAGAGAGAGAGGAGGAAGAGGCACAGAGGGAGAGGGTGGAAGAGACACAGAGGGGGGGGGGAGACACAGAGGGTGAGGGGGAAGAGGCACAGAGGGAGGGGGAAGAGACACAGGAGGGGAGTGGGGGAAAGAGACATGGGAGGGAGGAAGGGGGAAAGAGACACAGGCCAGGGGGAAAGAGACACAGGCCAGGGGGAAAGAGACACAGGCCAGAGGGAAAGAGACACAGGCCAGGGGGGAACAGGCACAGAGAGAGGGGGGAACAGGCACAGAGAGAGGGGGGAACAGGCACAGAGAGAGGGGGGAACAGGCACAGAGAGAGGGGGGAACAGGCACAGAGAGAGGGGGAACAGGCACAGAGAAAGGGGGGTAGAGGCACAGAGGGAGAGGGGGGAAGAGACACAGAGGGGGGAGAGATACAGAGGGTGAGGGGGGGAAGAGACACAGAGGGAAAGGGGTGAAGAGGTACAGGGAGAGGGAGGAAAGAGGCACAGAGGGGGGAGACACAGAGGAAGGGGGGGAGAGACACAGTGCAAGAGGCACAGAGGGAGAGTGGGGAAGAGGCACAGAGGGAGAGTGGGGAAGAGGCACAGAGGGAGAGTGGGGAAGAGGCACAGAGGGAGAGGGGGAAGAGACACAGAGGGAGAGGGTGGAAGAGACACAGAGGGGGGAGATACACAGAGGGAGAGGGGGGAAGAGACACAGGGGGGGAGAGACACAAAGGGTGAGAGGGAAGAGGCACAGAGGGAGGGGGAGAGACACAGGGAGGGGGGAAGAGACATGGGGCAGATGGGGGAAAGAGGCACAGGATGGCGCTCATCGTAAGGCCAGTAAAGTAGAGGGGGAGAGGCTCCTATTGTGTGGCAAACAGCATTGCCAGGCTTCACTTTTTATTGCCGTCATTTTTGACGGGCAAGTCGCTAGTCCTTATATAATGGTGCAAACAAGTGAATGAAACTGAACTTATTTCAACCCTCAGAACTGTAATGTGCTGCAGTATTATTTTCTATATGTTACTGATGGGATGATGGTTTGTCCATCAGCTCCGAGTCTCCGCCCCCTTGTGACTCATACACCTGTCACTCACCTGCACAGGGGTCTGAACAGATTTCCATCTTGTAAACATCTCTCTCATCCTCCTCTTCCTTAATAACTGATATTGTGTCCATGTTTACACTATGAAGACCTAATGTGTACAGCAGAATATTGAGAGGGTTTACATTTATCAACATAAAAGATTGGTCTATTTAACAATCACATTAACTCCATGCATAAAATATGATACAGTTACATTAAAGTGACATATCAAAAGTCTCAGTTATGGTAAAAATTAAAAGAACACACACATATAATTACAGTTGATTGTTATTAAAAAAAAAAAAAAAAAAGACAAATAGATAACTGAATTTAAAAGTTAGGCATTTTAATCATATATTGCATGGACAATTCATCACATTCACATTATAATTATAATAATAATTACCTATCACATATAATTTAAATGAAATAATTCACCCAGATCCCAAGGGATAATTAAAAATTGTTTTTGAATGAAAAAACAGACTATTCTGGTGGTGGATAAACAAGGCTGATTGACTGGAACATCTTAGATGTCTTTATTTAGCTTTATTACCCACCTTCAGTGACATTTACAGGAATGTCCTCTTCCTTAACCTGCTGCAGATTTGGTGCTGATTCTTGATCAAACTTTGAGACAACTGAAGGTCTCATATGTCCTGTATAAATATGTACAAACTCATTTCAAATGATTTCTTCATCCATTAATACATATGATTTTGCAGTGGTCAGTGTCACATTTAAAAATATATAAAGTATATTATGTTTAGCACGCACTTTAACGTTAAAAAGATATGTAAGTTTGCTAGATTCTCAAAGAGAATTAATAGTGTATGCAAACATTTATCGCACGAAAAAATCCCAAAATAAACATTTAAACACTTACAAAATGTCTGACAGTTGGAAATCAGGGTTAGCACCCTCCAAACCCAGGCTAAATTAGCAACACATTTAAAATGGTTTATTTTGTCCAATCAGGTTAGCTGAAACTTTTGAATTAAATTTGGGGTTCCTGTTTGTGCTGCAAAGCAGCCTGGGGTATGTAGTGTATCACTGCTATGTGCTATGTATTGCTGACATACAGAAAGGAAGCTGCAAGGAGATTGGCTAAGCAAGAAACAGCAGGGTTAATATTGCTCCCCTGATGCTGCATGCTGATTGGGGGGGGGGTAGATTCCTGTGTAGACACCCCCTGGAGGTGTCAACATAATCATTAGAGGGATTTTTAAATATTAATAAAAATAAAATGTTTTATGAGATGTGCAGCATAAATATAGGCTACTTTTTGCCTAAGGAGTGCAGAAATGTATTAATCCATAGAAATGTCACATCCCTTTAAAATCATAAAAAGCTTTTAATAAAATGTGACAGTGCCATTAATAAAGTGAAGACTAAGAGATTTAACTAATACAGTAGACTCTCAGTTAACCAGAACTCAAGCAACCAGAACTCTCAAGCAACCAGAAAATAAATTGAATACTGTGCGTTAAATAACCATTTACATTTTCAGCGGTCAACAAACAACAGAAGCCAGGTTGTCATGCCACAAAGTGCTTACAGGCACCTAGATGTTATCCACTGTACGTCTCTCCAATTCAATTTTACCTCGAAGCAGACAGGCATGAGTGACTGAGCCAGGTAAGTGTTGGCGTTATATTCCCCAGGTTCAGCACTGCACACTGCAGCCCAACGTATCTGTGTGTAAGTGAGGAGTGAAAGCTGCTGCTGCTATAACAGCCCTCACTAACAAATATACATAGCAGAGCATCCTATGTGCAGCTAATCAAGGCCTCTTTTAATAGTATCTTTCAAACAACCAGAAACTACATTTATCTGGCATCTACCAATCCCTGTGGGTGCCAGTTAACTAGGAGTCTACTGTACTTCACTATTCAGAATTGAGGGAGATATTTACAAATTATGTGCAAACATAAAATAAGTGAGTTATGTGAATTGCTCACCTGCAGAGAGCTCTGAATGGATGGTCACCGGCAGAATATCCTTTTCATCCGCCTCACCCTCTTCTTCCTCACTAACAGTGTCTACATTACCATTTTCAATACCTGTTAATTCCAATAGAAAATTAAAGTTCATGTAGGAATTGTTTTACTATTGATAATTATACCAAGTGTTAATAACATGGAAGCAGTGTGTTCTGGTGAGGACTGCGAGGACTGGCTCTGGAGTTTAACACCCGCTGTGTTCTATTCCTGAGATAAACCTCACAAGAGATATTTTACTTTTTAGCTTTGGAGTAAAGTTCTTCTATCTGGGAGAAAAAATGTTGTTACCTGAGCTCCTGTTTGATGAGGATCCTAAAATCTCTTTATGGCCATCTGCATCACACTACAGTAGAAAACACAAGAGAAGATGCATTATAGATTATGACAAACCTATGGGATGACCATGTATTTTACCCAATCCCATATGTAAATAAAAAAGCTCAGCCTTGACTTCAGAAAACCGTATGACTATCCTATGCATCCATTTACTCCCTTTCCACATTTGTCCTTACCACTCGTCTCAAAGGGTATTCAACTTATCTACTACTGTTTGTATTCAGGGCGGAGCTACCAGTGGTGCAGGTGGTGCAATGCACCAGGGCCATTCTCTGGGGGCCCAGAGCAGAGTCATTTTTATTTTTTTGCATTTAATTTTACTTTTTGTAGAGCATTTCTACTGAAGCTCCGAGAGATGACAGTGTGGAGCAGTCCAGCACACCAGGGATGTGTATCAGGGAAGAGACGAGAGAGAGCAAACACTGGAGGACAGTAAAGTACAAGGGGGTGGGTTTTGTGAGTGCTGAGAGGGGATGGGTGCTGAGACGGTTTGGTGCTGTGTGGGTATGGATGTTGGAAGGGACTGGGTGCAATGTGACAATGGGTGTTGAGAGGGACTGGCTTCTGAGAGAGACTTGGGGAGGGTCACACATTTTTTTTTGCACCTAGGCCCTAAATGCTCTACCTCCGCCACTGTTTGTTTATGCTTAGTATCTACTGAACACTACTGAAAAAAAGATAAACATTTCAACCGGGATACATTAATTAGGAAGGTTTGCTTTGAAGATGCAGGTGGTTATGGAATTGTAGCTATAGCCCCCTTATCCATGCACTCATGTCCAGATAAAGCATGGTAAGTAAAGCGAGTCACTGTGCCTTGAAGGTGGTATAATGGCACACTGTCCAGCAGTGCTCACCTCTCCAGTCTGCTGATGAATGTGGCGGGAATTCTTCTTCACAGTGGTGTATTCCTACAGGATGAGAGAGGAATATGTCAGATGTTACTGTTTGAGAGTTAGTTATTTATATATTCCTTCAGTTGTAGATATTGAATGGAAGATCAGACTCTCCTTACAAGCTCTCTTCAGTGATACCAACTGCAATATTGTGTAAAATATTACTTTCTATAAGCTCAAAGCACAGACCCTGTACAGACCCTGTTTAGTGCATCTAACACACTTTAGATAATCTTGCCTGCTATACTATTTACATAAAATGGTATGACACAAACATTGCATATTGTGCAGCCCTGATAACATTTCCACTATAAATTCTGCTGAAGAGACAAACTCCAATAGTTACAGTTATTGAAGTGTGAGAAGGTCTTCCAGAAGCAGAAATTAATTTTTAAGTACAACCTTTTTTATATATCCATTGATCTATGTGGATAAACTAATCCAGAGGGAAAAAAACAGTCAGTGCAATGAATGAGTTAATAGTGGTGTCATTATGACATTGGTCGGCAGCTCCCACCTCTCCAGTCAGCAGGTAGATGATCTCCAGGGTGTGAGACAAGATCCTCTCAGACATCTCCTTATCCTGGTTCATCTCAATTACTGTCAGTGAATTAGTCAGATGTTCCAATACTGAGACCTGTGAGATTTAGAGAGAAATGTGAGGGGATACGTTTGTGTTACTGGAGGATAATAAGTGACATTTCTCAGAAGCTCTCACCTTCCCAGTCAGCAAGCCGAGGATTTCCAGAATGTGATTTAAGATCCTCTCAGACATCTTCTTATCCTGATTCATCATTGGTGATTTAGTCAGATGGTGAGTTGAGATCTAAGAGAATGAGAAATAGAAGTAATAGACATGAGTGAATAAGGATCTGTTCTGACTGTGTGAAGTACCTGATAAGTCTCCTTGCAGCTTTGTGTCACATGTCACTGATACACTACATTTCCCAGCTGCTTTGCTACATATTCCATGCTGCTTTGCAAAACAGACAGGAAACCAGAGTTTCAGCTAACCTAATTGACCAAAACAAATAATTTCAAAACAAAATGGATACCATGCTGCCTGTGATTGGCCAAACTGAATATGACTGTTATGCTAATTTTAGATTGGCTGGGGTTGTTAACTTTGAAAGCCAAGGGTTTGTAAATGCAAGAAATTCAGCTGACTTCAAGGTGAGTGTTTAAATGTATATTGTGGTATTTTTTCATACAACCATTTTTTTTCACATACTACTGATTCTCCTCCATTAGATGCATTCAGAATCCAGCAAACATAAATATCCATTTAAGTACAAAGAAAATAAATTAAACACATGGCAGAGAGCCCTGACTTTGAGTTTAAAATCTTAGGTACATGGTGCTTTTTTTAGATTGAAAACGCGCAAATATACAATTTAAAGGGATTAATGAAACAAAAAGAGAAGAAATGAAAAGGAAGAAACAAGGGCTTGGCATGTAATTGAGTGGAGGGTTAGTTGGTGATTAAGTGTGGGTGTATTAGCTGTGGAAAACGGAGGCGATAGTGCTAAACCTAGACTAGGCATTAACACATATCATAGGTGGGTTGTTGTGGACAAGGTATATATATATATATATATATATATATATATATATATATGGCAAAAAAATGTTAAAATGGCAACTGAAGGTTAATTTCCCACACCTGTGGCTTTTTAAATTGCAATTAGTGTCTGTGTATAAATAGTCAATGAGTTTATTAGCTCTCATGTGGATGCACTGAGAAGGTTAGGTACTGGACCATGGGGAGCAGAAAAGAACTGACAAAAAAGACTGGAGTAACAAGGTAATGGAACTTCATAAAGATGGAAAAGGATATAAAAGGTTATCCAAAGCCTTGAAAATCCAATCAGTACTGTTCAATCACTTATTAAGAAGTGGAAAATTCAGGATCTCTTGATACCAAGCCAAGGTAAGGTAGACCAAGAAAGATTTCAGTCCCAATTGCCAGAAGAATCATTCGGAATACAAAGAAAAACCCACAGGTGGCCTCAGGAGAAATACAGGCTGCTCTGGAAAAAGATGGCATGGTTGTTTCAAGGAGTACAATACGACAATACTTGAACAAAAATGAGCTGCATGGTCGAGTTGCCAGAAAGAAGCCTTCACTGCGCCAATGCCACACAAAAGCCTGGTTACAATATGCACCTTGACACGCCTCACAGCTTTTGGCACACTGTAATTTTGAGTGACGAGACAAAAATAGAGCTTTATGGTCGCAACCATAAGCTTTATGTTTGGAGAGCGTCTACAAGGCCTATATTGAAAAAAAATACCATACCCACTGTGAAGCATGGTGGTGGCTCACTGATGTTTTGGGGGTGTGTGAGCTCTAAAGACATAGGGAATCATGTGAAAATTCATGGCAAGATTAATGCAGCATGTTATCAGAAAATACCGGGAGACAATTTGCATTCTTCTGCACGAAGTCTGAGCATTGGACCCACCTGCACTTTCCAGTATGACCATGACCACTAGCTCAAGGCCAATTGACCCTTCAGTGGTTACAGCAGAAAAAGGTGAAGGCTGTGGAGTGGCCATCACAGTCTCCGGACCTTAATATCATCGAGTCACTCCGGGCAGATCTCAAACATGCGGTTCATGCAAGACCTGGAGGCATTTTGCCAAGACGAATGGGCAGCTATACCACCTACAAGAATTAGGGGCCTCATAGACAACTATTACAAAAGACTGCACGCTGTCATTGATGCTAAAGGGGGGAATACTCAGTATTAAGAACTAAGGGTATGCAAACTTTTGAACAGGGTAGTTTTATTTTTTTCTTTGTTGCCATGTTTTGTTTTATGATTGCGCCATTCTGTTATAACCTCCAGTTTTATATGACTCCCATAAGAAATAAAAGAAATGTGTTTTGCCTGCTCACTCATGTTTTCTTTAAAAATGGTACATATATTACCAATTCACCAAGGGTATGCAAACTTTTGAGCACAACATATATATAATAGGTAGTAACCTTGAAATAGCTGTACGTAGGTAGGATTCCAAGCTTGTGTATAATCCAACCTTGGCTTTGCATAAAAGCTGTGTAATGCAGTGACCATAAGCTTAAAGGAAGCCATGGTTTATGGATTGAACAGCGAGGCATGGCATTAACTCTCCGTCCATACACAGGGCTTTTTTCTCCTTTCTACAGCAGAAATTCAGTAGCTTTTCTTTAGATCAGACAGCCACAAACAGAGCACAAAAATGCTAGTATCCAGGAAAAGAACATAGTTTTACAGGATACAGCATATTTATAGAAAAAAATACAATGGTAAATAAAAACATTAACAAAAAAAGTAATTAAACAGCAATGCCTTTAAACACTGCTAGGTAACATAATTAAGATCCCTATATCACTAATAGATCAGAGGTCCAAATAAACCAAATTACTCAGAGCTGTTGCAAAATATGTGACTGTTAGTAACTGGGAGCTTGAGGTTTTGGGTGATCCGGTAGCCCGTAAGTGAGGTTGCAAGTTTATGAGTTACGGCTTTGAAAAAAATTTGATGGTTAAACCCGGAATTTTACAGCCTCCAGAAGCCTTTGATCTTTCACTTTTGCAAGAGTTACGATGGCTAAAATCGCAAATCACTATTCTACTGCTCAATTTCCCCAAGCCAGCAAATGTTTTCACACCCGTAAATGGCAAAAGGAGAAAATCCTACGAGTGCTAGAGAGTGCAAACATTTTTGTCAACCCCTAAAATAAGCTGTCACAATCCCTTGAACTCTTGGGCCCCTGGATCTGGCGACTGGGCCTCTATGTACTCTAACCACATTGACCATATGGATTGAGGCTATTGTAATAACCACAGAGATATTCTAAATAAAAAACAAACAAAACTATATTCACTCTATTATGGGCATAGGACAAAAAAGTGAATGTTAACATATTTGTTCCTAGCCCCTGGTTATATGTCCTGGACCCCCAAGAAACATTTCCACTGGGTCCAATCAAGCCCAGAATTCTCTGTGTCAGTTTTACTATTTTTTTTTTTTACAGTTATTTTATGAGTTTCATGAATTTCAGGGGTATACACTGCATAAAGCCATTAAAAATAGGTTGAGGGTAATATCACTTTAAGGGTGACCAGTTGTCACTTCCAATAGCCAACCATGATACCCAGTTCGCCCCAATTTCCAGCCAGGTTAGGTTGATGGGTGGATTCAAACTTGCTGTAAATGGTAGATGGGGATCCAAAGACTTCTAAGGGGAGACCCACATGACTGATTGAGCCAACAAGTATAGTTAACTAATCTGTCACTTTGTTTCAATAGACAACAATCAAGTGGTGCCAAGTGCTTTGCAAGTGATATCCCTTTGATCCCCTAACCCCTAATTGGCAAATACTTGACCTAAGCTATATTTCCTGACCCCTCATACAATCGAATAGGGAGCCCGAATTGTTAGAAATATTGTGTAAGTCCTGGTCGATCCTTGAAAGTGAATACACCTTGGAGCCACCTCAACTCTCCTAGCCAACTCCACACCAATAAAATGGAGGTATCTCTACGTGAGAGGTCAGTTAGGGAGCAGGTATACATAACCTCCATCCTCCCGACTAAAAGAATATTAGGGGTACCCCCTCAACATTTACAGGGTATTACGAGACGATGAACCAGCGCATTGTCATCCGCTGGGTTTCCCAAGTAGAGGAACGCCCCTTCCCCAGGACCTAAGCCTGTCTGCCCTGATTCATGGTCCCCACTCTGATTAAACCTTGACCCTCTCTCCCAGACACTCTGTCTCCAATGTTCCCAGTCCCTGGCCACCCCCTGGTGTGTCTAGACAATGACCAGAGGCTTTTGAAATTTGGAGCCGTGGACTCCTGAGCACGTAGATGGCGTGATAGACAGGCTGGTGCTGTGCCCTTTGTGGAAGTTTCTAAACTACATTTGGTTATTCAAAGGGTGAAAGTTGTGTTTATATATGAAACTAAAACCCATTATTATATTAGGGAAATACTGTATAAAAATGTGAACCAAAAATAAAGATTATGCTCTGTTTATGACACATATACATGGTGTGTTTCATTTCATTATTTTTCCCCAAAATATTTGCTGCAAGTCGATGTGAAAATCTGCAAGTTAGCCTTGCATCCTGGCAACCATCCTGTGTGTGGGGATACCAAGCCGAGTCAACCTGCGGGTAGGATTAGCCGAGTGACCTTTTTGGACCCCCAAAAAGGAATGGGTTGTGACATAACCATAAGTGTAAAATAATTAATAACATTTTGAAAATAATTATGTGCAGTTAATGATAAATAACCTAAGCAAGGATGTGGATAAAAATACCAATATCCAATAAATCACTTAGTACAAATAAACCAATATATATATATATATATATATATATATATATATATATAGGTTTAGATTTAGGGTTAAGATAGTGTCAGATGATAAAAAGAAAATATTGGCCGCTGGGGACCACTGTTGGTGGGCAGAGAACAGGAAAGATAGCAGGTGTGTATTTGTGGATGGTGGATATCTATCCATCTATACTGTGTATATGGATTCTTCCTGTTTTCTGCCCGCCCGCAGTGGCCACACCTGCATCCACTCACTACAAATGAATATTTATATATATATATATATATATATATATCATTCCACAACATACAGATACATATATACATTCTCCTCCATATACTCGTTATATTAATAAACCTCATTTCACACAGAATAACAAATTCCAAATACCTCTAGCAATATAAACACTTCAAAATAGGTAAATAGCTCCCTATCCACAATATAGATAAATAAATACATATATATAGAGATTAGCACACACCCCTCCCGATACACTTTCTGTATATGCCTATATCAGTTTAAACTCACAGCTCAGGTCTCCCCACCGCTTCCTCGTTAGTTGTTTCAAAGTCGCAGATCTAAGGGACGCTGAACTTCTGCATCACTCAAAAATTGAAGGATGAATCCGCCATGTTTGTTATGGGCAATATCGTGATGAATATTTACCACGGGTTAGGTAAAATCAATGAAACATAAACAGATTCGGAACTTAAAACTGCGCAATTCAAATCATCATGCAATACAACTAATTGCAAACTTTATTTAACTAATAGGTCTGCATCCACTTACATAACGGTGTTCTAGTATAGGAGCCCCGCCCACTCCTCCTCTTATTGGTTTATTCGTGCAATGGATTGTGGGTGCTGTAGTGTTCTGTATTCACTTCATATCACTTCTTTTATAGATAATTTTTCTTTAGCCTGTGGGTGATATATTCATTCTCTTACTCAGTATAATATTATATAGATGTCAGCTTCCCATACTCCTGGTTATATTTACACTAACGACTTGCCCATCAAAAAATGATGGCAATAAAATTGTAAGTCAGGTAATGCAGTTTGCCACACAATGTAAGGCTTTTAGTACTCTGAGTACCTTCGGCACTCATTGCGAGCCTCATGCTGAGCGTCTCTCCCCTGATTTACTTTTGGTCGTCGGAGCACCTTCCGGGCTCATTGCGAGCCTCTCCCCTCGTGTACTTTTGCTCCTCTTAGTACCCTGGGCGTTCATTGTGAGCTCAACGCTGAGCACCTTTGGCAAATCGAGTCTCTTGCCTGCTCTGTCTTTTTTTATATCAATATATATATTTTTTATAATAATTAATTAATTAATTAATTTAATTAATATACTTTACCTATTTGTAATGAATATATCCAGAAATCAATATGCTGAAGAGCTAACAATCGCTGTTGTTTTTCTGCAGCATACAATGTACATTTGGACTGTTGGTGACCTGAGGAGAAAGTGTCAGCAATGTGGCAAGTGTGCAGTGTAAATAGGCTATGTGCACGAGGCTAAACCGTTTGTTTAGTTGTGTAATGCGTTATTTTAGATTGGTAATGTTACTAGTTTTAAGTTAGTGTTGTAAAATGGCGGCGAGTGTTTATGTGTTACGCGGGTCTGGAGCATTTTGCGTCCTTCCTAATAGTGTATTTTGTACCTCGTACGTTCCTGGGTAAAAGTCGTATGTGCCTGGCCGTGTTTAGCCGTGTAGCCTTGTTTTTGTTTTTTTTCCTGGCGGCCATTTTTTCTCTTGCTTCAGCGATTTTGCAGTGGCGAAACTCTGTAAATTCAACTTAAATTCACGTGCAACCTCACTCCGAGACGTCCTGGCTGTCCCCCCATGCTGTGTGTGATGTTTTTGGTAATTTATTTTTTGTATTTTTGTGTTTTTGGATGTGCGCGGTTCGGCCATTAAGTTTATATTTTTTGAGGCTTGTATTTTATTTTCTCTAAGTTTCCTTTTCAAAGTGTTATGCGGGTCTCGCAGTCTGAATTGTGTATTTGAGTTTTCTGTTGTTCTGTAGTCCCGCGGGTCGTAGGTATGATACTTAATGCGTACGGTGCTCATCTCCCCCAGCGCAGTGAGAGCCTTTGGTGCTCCCTGCCAAAGTCTTGCTGGGTCGTAGGGATGAGCGCCATAGACGCTCATCTCCACCAGCGCAGTGAGCACCTTCGGCGCTCCCTGCCTAAGTCGTACGGGGTCGTAGGGATGAGCGCCTACGAGATAGCAAAAATAAGAGTTTAATGGCCGAACCGTGAAAATCAAAAAATCACAAAAAACAGAAAGAATTTTTTTTTTTAAATACAACAAAAACATCACGGGGGAACAACCAGGATGTCTGGGAGTGAGGTGGAACACGAATTTAAAGCGATTTCACCTGGGGGCTTCAGTGAGCTTTAAGGGGCTGCAGGGGATGCACGGGAGGTCCACCGGGGCCATAGGGGGCTCCTGGGCCATGTGGGGGACTGCAGGAGACCATAACGGGCCGTGGGGGTCACTAAGCCGGCAGGGGGCACAGAGGGGCCCCTGAAGCCTGTGAGGGGCCACAGAGGACCTGTGGGGGCCACAGGAAACCTGCGGGGGCCACAGAGGATCTGTGGGTCCACAATTTAATTGTGGGGGCCAGAGGGGGGCTGCAGGGGCCACAGGGTACCAGCAAGAGGTCCACATGGGCCCCTATGGCCAATTATTTTATGAAGAAACATTGGTAGTAGAGTTTAATTTGCAGTGAACATGAGGTAATAGCTCTATGTTCATATGAGTGCAGGAGGAAGAAGTCACACTCTTAATTGTGTAATTCAGAATTCTATCAGGATAACATTGAAAGGTTTAATCGCAAAGTATCCTCACACTTGTGCTAAATATTGGGAGTAGCATATACATTTAAGTAAATTTGAGAAAACAACCTGATATTAATTTAGATGCTAAGTATAGCATCCATAAAATATGATCGCAAGGCTTTTTGTGTGAGCTATCATTTGAAGTTAGAATACTACCTAACACATACATTATTATTTAAAAAGTGAGATGCATTATTATTTAAAAATTGAGTGATTGAAAAGGTCATATAAGCTGTTAGTGTGAAATAAACAATCCCTTTAAATTAAAGGACCAAGACATTGAAAACATCAGTGTCATTCAAATTATCGTGAAAGAAAATAAGTCTGAAAATAAAGCACTATATTAAATTGGAGCCTCTTAAGTCCTACGTGTAGCTCGTAAGGGCTGCGTGCTTGAAATTTGGCCATGTTACATCGCTATTAAATTAGAAATGCGAGTTACGACCGAGATACGCTAAATCGTAAACGAGATCTCAGCTGTCGGCGTTGTGGGCTAAAACAAGCAAGCATGTAGTTACGGGTTTAGATGACCGAGATACGCTAAATCGTAAACGAGATCTCGGCTGTCGGCGTTGTGGGCTAAAACAAGCAAGCATGTAGTTACGGGTTTAGATGGAGCCAATGGCAACAGAGATCGTCATTGCGTCACAAGAAAATGAGGGATGGATTATAAAGTCTTACGGGGTTCAACTAAGAGCTACGAGCGAACCCACATTCCAGTCATGATGCAATATTAATAAAGCCACAAATATGATATTCTATCACATGCGAGTTACAGTATATGTATTAACACATTGATTCCCGAGATCGATATAACACAAAATATATACATGAAATCAATTATTTTTCTGGGACGATTTGCGGACTTGAGAATGTTGTGCTATTAATTCTAAGACCTAACATCACTTCCCCTTTCAATATTAGTACAGTAGTGTGTTTATATTTGATTTACAAGTGCTACGTATTGGACTTTACCCCCTTTGCGGGTCCTCTAGAGCACACGTTGGGCATTGGACTCCATTTGCGTGTTACGTGTTTGCTCGAGACTGACTTCTTTGCAATTTAATAGCTAAATTGCAGTTACGGCTTGACGGACCAAAGGATTTATGGCCAAGAAGTTCAACATTGATCAACATGTAGCCTATTCTCGCCCGTCCTGCGTCTTAACATGCAAGTTCGCTGCAAGCTATGTTACAGGGCTAATTTGATACCCGTAACCCGTAAATTTGGAGTTACGAGCTACGTTTTAAAACGTAGCCCCAATTTAATGACGCTGTAAGCGTTTATACTTTGTTCGGGTGAAGCACAGTCAAGAAAACAGTGATACTTTAAAATTTGGAAATTTCCTTTTACCAATACAGTATCCACAAGGGTGCAATAGCTCTACAAAGGTACATTTGGTAACGCAGAATTATGTATCAATGGAAGAAAAATCTAAATCATTGTTAACAGGAGAGTGAACTATCCAAGGACTAAAACATAACCTTTATTTTTTTTAAATGTTTTTCATATACACTTTTTTTTAAATTTTATTTTATATATAAAAAACGACTATAAAAAAACTATTTACAAGACATGCCCTAGTAGAGCACTGGTTCTGAATAACTGATATGGTTTGTATATCTTTAATTGGCTTAGATGTAGGAACTAGGCTCTCTTTCAATATCAGACCAGTCTCAGGGAAAAATCTAGTACCATTGGCCAGTACTGTAATACCAGCAGCACATATGATGGCTAACCAACATAGATGAACTTCTTAGAACGGAAATTCCTTGATTAAAGATATACAAACCATATCAAATATTCAGAATCAGTGCTCCACTATGGCATGCTTTGTAAATAGTTTTAATTATCCCTTTTTATATAAAATCAAAAAAAATCTAAGAAAGAAATTCATATGAAAAACGTTAAAAAGATGTGAATAAAGGTTAAGTTCTAATGTTTCACTGTCCTGTTAAAAATACTGTATACTGTATCACAGGGGATTACTGACTAGTCAAATACTGTATACTGTATCATGCAAGATTAGTGATTAGTCAAATCAAATAGATTGATCTCATTCACAGCTGGGGAAAAAGCACCAATTTTAAATTCTTAATGTGTGTATCCCACAGAAACACACCTAGATGCAGTTTAAATCAAGCCAAGATATCTGTAATACACACTGTTCCAAAGATTATACAACAGAAATACACCTGGATGCAGTTTTAAATCAAGCCAAGACCCAAATTTTACCTGCATCCTGGTTTCAGTAGGCCCCACTGGTTACGCTGAATACTGGGAAGTTTCATACACACCATCAGCCCCAAGTTTTACCTGCATCCTGGTTTCAGTAGGCCCCACTGGTTACGCTGAATTCTGGGAAGTTTCATACACACCATAAGCCCCAAGTTTTACCTGCATCCTGGTTTCAGTAGGCCCCACTGCTTACACTGAATTCTGGGAAGTTTCATACACACCATAAGCCCCAAGTTTTACCTGCATCATGGTTTCAGTAGGCCCCACTGGTTACGCTGAATTCTGGGAAGTTTCATACACACCATCAGGTATGGAGAAGACCTTGAAAGCTGCATCTTCCCAGGAGCCAATATCTTTTATTTATATTTCTACCATATGCTTGTTATTATATTTGATGACATAGAATTATTTCTAACATTAGTTCAAACTCTTACAAATGTTTACTTTATCTTGCCTAGCTTTCCTCCCCCTTCACCCTTTTATGGCCTGCATAATTTGCCTAGATCTCCTTCTTCCCACGTCCTGGCATTTCCTTTCTGCTAACTGCTCTCTCTCCCTCTCCCTCCCTCCCTCTCCCTCCCTGTTCTATCGGTCCCTCATCCCTTTTTATTGTTTTTTCTTTTTAGCCCCAAATTTTCCCTGCATCCTGGTTTCAGTAGGCCCCCACTAATTATGCTGAATTCTGGGAGTCCTGCCCTCCCTTCCCTCCCCATTTCTGATTAAATTTATAGTGAAATGGGAATCACCTGACTTTCCTACTTGCATATATTATCTCACAACTAGGGGCAGACAACATATTAAATGCTAAAACCCTCACCTCTGTTCCTTCTCTCTCCCTCTAAATGAAAAACCTTTCTAACTTTCACTTCTCTTCTGACCCTTTTTATTCCTTATCTGTTTAATGTTTCCCTGATTTCTGTCCCTTCCATTCCCTTTAGATTGTAAGTGGCGAGTTTTCAGTCTTCTAGGATGCTTTGGAAAAAGCACTTTCTGCAAAGATTCTAAGCTCAAAACAGGGTTCTCCGTTTTTGGAAGGTTGTTAATGCTGTAGTTTTCCTTGTTTTTTTATCTCCTGTATTGCGCTACGGAATATGTTGGCGCGTTACAAATAATATTGAATGTCCTATTGGACTGATATACAATCTGTAAGCTTTGTTCACATACAATCTTAGGAAACTTATCAAAAACCCACTATGTCTGAGTGGTCTGTAGCCTAAAACATTTCTGTTTCTCAAGTTTATCCTTCCTCCTTCTCCTCCTAGATGGTCTGTTCTTTCTAAACTATAAACCCTCACTCCTCCCACACCACTTGAAGGCCGCTTCTAAAACAAATACTGCTAACCTGACATGTTGAAGTACTAGTAGTAGAGGTGAAAACATCTTCTGCGGCTAAGGACTTGTGCTCCAAGGAAGAGGGATGAGCAACACCAAAGAAAGATTGATCAGTAGCAATGCTCTATCTCATCACTTGTTTATATACAAAAACGTTCTATTTTAAATTCATTAGCATCTCTGCTTAATGTATCACTTTTATTAATGATTTCAGTTTCCTTCCTGTCTAGTTCATTCTTAAAGATTTGTATAGGAGATCCTACATTCTTCAATTTGTTAAACTATTTCACTTGACTGTTTAATTCAGAAATTATCTACACTAATTCATTAAGGACATCCATCTCATAATAAGACAGGATGGCTAGCAAGTGTTCAGACCACATTATTAGGTCTCCCACCATTCATCTTTGTGAAAGGCACCTGGGGGATTGTTTGATTTTAACATCTCTTGGAATGACGTGACAAGCTAGATATTTATAGCATCCAAGTTCAATTCACAATCAGGACTGAGGCAGCCACTTACTCAGGGGCTGAGCCATTGACACCCCATACCATCTAGCTAAGAAGACATACTCACCAACTGACAACTTTCCAGTTAATTTCAACACCTGGACTGGGAAAGCCACTTCTGCAGGACTGAGCTAGCGACACTGGGTCCCATACCATGCAGCTTAGTACTTTCTAATTAATTTAATACACCACTACCTGCCTCTGAACTAATCTTACACACCCTCCCACCTACCTTTGTCTACAACCACTGATCTATGATTCATATTACTTTATAGCACATACAGATTTAATGACTAATTAACCATCTCCTTTCTTCAATTAATCGTCAATTCCTTCCTCTTTTGTTTCATTACTCCTTAAGTTTGTCAGTTTGTGAGCTTTCAGTCTTGCAAAGCAGGTTGTATAAAAGTGTCATGTGTGTCAATGTTAGCTGAAGGACAGGGTCGTCAACTCCTTTTATATCAGTCTGTAAAATTATGTATTACTATAACTATGGTTTACTATACCCCAGCTCTATGGAATATGTTGCCGCTAAATAAATAAAGAGATGATGATAATGATGAAAATTATTGTAATTGTTTTTTCTGAGTTTACAGTGTTTTTACCATGCATCAAATCATCGCCATCTATTGTATTGGTATTACACTATTAATATTAGAGAAAGCCTTCTGCAAATCCTACAATCTATTATTGTTTTTTGGTATATGTATTTTTGGGTAAGCCCACAAATATCAAAATCACTCACATTTCTCTGACTGGACAAGATTAGAACAAAAATCCACTAACTAATAATCCGTGCAACAGACTTAAATCCAAGTAAAGTGAAAAAAGAGTTTAATTGTAACTGAAACATTTCTCACAAGCAGAGCATGCAAATAGATGTATTTGTTATATATCAAGAAAACCTTTTTTAACATTTTACACAATCAAAATATGTAGATATTTTTCTGCTCTCTCAATATTTTGGTATCCAATAGTGGGTGAACTGTTTTTAAAATATTTCCCACATTCAGAGCAAGTAAATGGTCCTAATCTTCTGTGAATCTCATTATATTTAGTAAAATATAAGTTTTGTTGGAAACATTTTCCACATCTAAATGTTTATTCAAATTATATGTTCATTAGAATAAGCTTTAAGAGTGTAGCATTTGTCAATGTGAATTTTCAAATTAACCTTGAAATTTGAAAATTGTCTGAAACATTTCTCACATTTGTATAAATGGCCTTTCTCCAAATTGTTTTCTTAAGAACATTGAGATTTGTCACCCTATTGAGATATCTCTCAAATTAAGAATATATGAATGGTCTTTCTCATGTGTGAGTTTTCTTATGTTTACTGAGGTGTGATGTCTGACTGAAACATTTCCCACATGCAGAACATGAAAATGGTCTTTCTCCAGTGTGAGTTCTCTTATGAACATTGAGATTTGTGACCTGACTGAAACATTTCCCACATTCAGAACATGAAAATGGTCTTTCTCCTGTGTGAGTTTTCTTATGAACATTGAGATCTGAGGTGTGAATAAAACATTTCCCACATTCAGAGCATATATATGGTCTTTCTCCTGTGTGAGTTTTCTTATGTTTATTGAGTGTTGATGTCTGACTGAAACACTTTCCACAGTCAGAACATGAAAACGGTCTTTCTCCTGTGTGTGTTCTCTTATGAACATTGAGAGCGGCGATGTCCCTAAAACATCTACTGCATTCAGAACAAGAAAATGTTTTTTCCCCAGTGTGAGTTCTCTTATGATCACGGAGAATTGATGCCAGACTGAAACATTTCCCACATTCAGAACATGAAAATGGTCTTTCTCCTGTATGAGTTCTCTTATGGTCAGAGAGACTTGATGCCAGACGAAAACATTTCCCACATTCAGAACATGAAAATGGTCTTTCTCCAGTGTGAATCCTCTTATGAAGATTGAGATTTGTCACCCTACTGAAACATTTACCACATTCAGAACATGAAAATGGTCTTTCACCTGTGTGAGTTTTCTTATGAACATTGAGATCTGAGGAGTGACTAAAACATTTCCTACATTCAGAACATGCATATGGTCTTTCTCCTGTGTGAGTTTTCTTATGTTTATTAAGAGTTGATGACTGATTAAAACATTTACCACATTCAGAACATGAAAATGGTCTTTCTCCTGTGTGTGTTCTCTTATGAACTTTGAGAGCTGCGGTATCCCTAAAACATCTTTTGCATTCTGAACATACATATGTTTTTTCTCCTGGGTACATTCTCTTATAAGTATTAATATTGTGTGTGGTTGCGTTGAAACCCTTATGATAGTCTGAACATCCATATGGGTTTTCTGCTGTATGAATTCCCTTAATTGTTACGATATTCGCATTCCTGGTAGGTACAAAGGATGTTTCTTCTGTCTGCTGTTTCACACAACTTTGGTTTGCGTCGATGTAGCTGTGTGAAACACTGAAATCTTCACTTACACAATCTGGTGAAAAAACAGAAATATGTTGCTCTTCACACATACTAATAGTTTTGGACACATCTGTAGGAAATAAAACAACGCAGAATAAATAATTAAAATGTTTAGTTTTTAATTATAGTAATTATAGCTAAATCAAGCCAACTAAATCTAGGCTGCAGAGAATGCATGCCCTAGCCATTGTCATTTATTGCTTGGAATCTGTGAATAGAAAAGATATACATATACAGTAGATAGATAGATGGATGGATAGATAGATAATCTGGAATTGAATTAAAGGCGCTACTAGTACCTAATCGGAATAATGAAACAGTGATGAATCCCATTAAAATCTTATTCAAATGTATAACATGTAGAACTTGTAACACAACATGTAGTCTTGTTATGGCCAGTACAAAAGGATTTTTAATCACGTAAACAATATCTGTTTAAACAGTCAATGGGTATTATATGTAATGTATTGTGATTATATGACACCTAATTGTGGAAACATGAGTATATAGAATATGCAAACAGACAAGACATACCAGTTGCAAAGCATGTAAACTAAGTGGCTACAAATGGCCCCAAAGATAATCGGTTATTGATTATATGCCTGGAGGGCCCTGGTTGGGGACATTCTAAGCCTCAGATAAAAAAGGATATGACTATGATATCATCAGATTAAAATGGGTTTTTCTTTAGAGTATCAATCATGGTAGTAAAATCATCATGCAGTTATAACAATAAATAAGCGAGTTTGTAGTCTTTTCATTCAGACGTGTCCAACTCTCTTTGACCCTATAGGCAGCAGCATGCCACTAAAAGCTTTCAGCCGCTACCCCTTATCTATCTATATATATATATATATATATATATATATATATATATATATATATATATATATATCTATCTATATATATATATATCTATATATATCTATATACAATGTGTGCTTTGAGTGCTGTGGAGCTGCTGTGTAAGTGTGAGCAATGTGTGCAGTGTGTAGTGTAAATAGTGTGTGTGCGCGAGCCAAATCCGTTAGGGTAGCTGTGTACTTCCGCATTCTGTAAGTTAGTGTTGTAAAATGGCGCCTAATGTGTGGTCCCACGTCTCGTATTTCTGTGTCGTAAGTCTGTAAATGTTGCGAGGTCCGCAGTTGCTGGCAAGGAGCGCCTTTGGCCCTCGCAAAGCAGTTATGACCGCAGTTATGACAGCTATATATATATATATATATATATATATATATATATATATATATATATAGCAAATAAAAAGTACATCTGTGTTCACATTTGAATGTCTAAAGCAAGTTAAAAAAAAATGCTTCCAGCTCAGAGTTCCGAGAAAAACAGTTATTACCCTGCATTCTGGGAAGTTGAGCTGGGACACACAAATATGCCCACAGATGCCTCGCTCTTCATTCCGTAGCCAATATCAAACATGGCTTCCTTTAAGCTTATGCATGCTGTACACAGCTTTAATGCAAAGCCAAGGTTGGAATAATATATATATAGCCTCTTGTCTATGACTTTATTTTTTGTTTATCCTATGATTTACAGTTTTTTTGTTCATATGATGAGTAACTGACTGATGATCTGGTGTTGCAGTATCACTTTACTCATTTACCACTTGGTGGCAGGAATTGTTTCTGTCAACTATTTAATTTTTGACAGTACTTATGTACATATGGCATCTTGGAGTCCTTAATTCATATATCAACCTTTACAGTTCACATTGATTAATTAGAGGAAGGATTTGTCTTATATTAACACCATATAATGGTTTTAGAATATAGAATATATAGAATATAATTAATGGTCTTTTTTATATGATCATAATATTCCCTCACATTGGCCACATTTTGATTATCTTCTATTAGTATCACTGATCTGTCTTTAGCTTCACCAGTATAGCAAGTAATATCCCTACATATGTAAAAAATAGGCTATTTTAATTTTTATAATTATTTTACGAAGCAAGTACATAATGTGACAGCTTTAAATATGTGTTGCAGATATGCCAAAGCTTGACCTGTCATGTAAGGGGCTTGTATACCTCAAAGACGCTGTATGCTATACCCCGTAGGGTCACCCAAGATGGGCTGGTGATAGCAGGGAGGTCAGACAAATTGTAGGCCACTGGAGGTATCTTTGCCAAGAAAACCTTATAGATGAGCACAACCAGAAACATAACGATATGGCATAGAAAGATAAGCCCCACAGGTCAGAAGGTTCCTACTGCATTACTGGGGAAGTGCAGAGTGCAAGTATGAGTAGCACAAGTTCTAATAAAGTGGTTGGGCCAAAATCGAGAGGACGCCATGCTGCGGATGTGTCAAGAGGGGAAAGGAAAAGCTGCTGCTGCAAAATAACAATTCAGCATTAAACTGAGAATTAAGCTCAGCAAAGTTCAGAATTAAACTGAAGAAAATCATCAGACCAAGCAGATGCAAATAAATAATATGCCCCATCCTCATCCTCAACCCCCTCCTCATTCTTCCTCCTCAACCCCCCTCCAATTACCTCCCCGTCTCCCTTTCCCCTCACTTAACTTCCATCAGCAGTTGCTCCTCCGCACGTCTTCCGGCTGCGTCGGGACCCGGCCAATGCTAATGACGTGACGCGCATGTGACGTCACATCATTAGCATATGCCGGGTCCCGACGCAGTCGGCGGAGGAGCAAATGCTGATGGAAGGTAAGTGAGGGGAAAGGGAGAGGGGGAGGTAATTAGAAAGGGGTAAAGTGAGGAGAGGGGTTGAGAAGGGAGGACGAGGAGGGGTATTGAGGTTGAGGAGAGGGGTTGAGGATGAGGAGGAGGGTTGAGGAGGGGGATTGAGGATGACGAAGGGGGTTGAGGATGAGGAGGGGGATTGAGGATGAGGAGGGGGATTGAGGATGATGATGATGATTTTGATAAGGGAGGGGGAGGGAAAAAGACACGAGGGAGAGGGGGGAGAGACACAGGAGAGGGAGAGGGGGAAAGAGACATGGGGGTGGAGAGACACAGGGGGAAAGAGACACAAGTATAAGCCGAGGGGGAACTTTTCAGCCTTAAAAAAAGGGCCGAAAAACTCGGCTTATACTCGAGTATATACGGTAAATATATCCTGAACTGGGAGAAGGACTTAATCCTCCAGAGGGACTTAGATAAATGGAAAGAATCATGGTCCAATATATGCAGAGGATGCCTCAATTACAGTGTGCTAGAGACCTCTATGAAGGTCCTCCATCGAACTTACATTACTCCTGGCAGGCTGGCTAAATGGAATAAGACAGAGAGTCCAAACTGCTTTAGAGGTTTATTAGATATAGGATCTTTCATTGATATTTGGTGGAATTGCCCGAAAGTACAACAAATATGGAAGGATGTTGGTAAACTAGCATCTGACTTATTCCACCTTCCTATTAAGTTAACGGTTGAGTCATGCCTTTTGGGGATACATATTACATCCATTTCCGCCCCCTAAAATAGACTTCTTAGTTAAATATATTTGCTATTATTAAAGATTAGATAAGCAGCAGTTCAAATATACATTTAAATATCTCTGTCTACTTATGGATATTTACAAACAGTACTATACATTTATAAATGTTTATAGGCGGTAAGGAGGAATGGAAATTGTAGTAGGTTAACTTCATAGTCTATTTAGTTGGTTACAGTGTTTGCCTTTATTAATATTACTATCGACTTGAATTTGAAGGCTGACAATGCTGTTTGCCACACAATGCAAGGCTATATCCCCTCTAACTTGCGGGCCTTGTGATGAGCGTCTTCAGCGCTCATTGCAAGCTTCTCCCACCGTCTACTTTATGGGCCTTGCGATGAGCGCCTTCAGCACTCCTTGCAGGCCTCAGCCAACCCGCCACTTTCATGCCTCACAATGAGCACTCATTGCAGATGTTCAACCCGACACTTTCGTGCCTCGCGCAAGCCCAGCGATGAGCGCCTTCAGCGCTTATTGCGAGCTTCTCCCCACTTCTCTGACGCCTGTGTCCGTTTCCCCCTCTCCCTTCCATGTGTCTGTTTTCCCCTTTCTTCCTCCTCCCTCTCCCTGCCCTGTGTCTCTTTCCACCCTCTCCCCCCTCTTCCTCCCGTGTCTTTCACCTCTCTCTCCCTGATCAAGTCTTGCGTGGCTCCCGTTGAGCGCCGTTGGTTCTTTTTTTTTTTTCCAGAGTCTTGCTGGCCTCGCAATGAGTGTCTAAGTGTTCCTGCCTTCGGCCTAGTTTTGAGCCTTTTTTCAAACAATTACGGGTTTACGGACGCCATTTCCCCCCCCTTGCTTAGCCGATCTTTGATCTCATACAAACGGAAATTAAACCTCAATTTAGCTTGCAACCTCACTCATAGGCTCCCTGCCTCTCCCCCGTGCAGCGTGCGAGGTTGTAAGTTCATTTTTGAAGTAGTTGGGATTTTTTGGCGGGCTCCAGATGGCTTCTGAATTAGGGGCTTAAATAATATGGTGGACGTTAAAATCGTATTTTTTTTAAAGTGTTGGTTGCTTCTATGCTTTGCGGGCCTCCAATGAGCACCTTTGGCACTCATTGCAGCAAAGTCGTGTGGGCCTTGCAATGAGCGCCTAAAGCAGGCGCTCAGGTGCTCAATGCGCATGCCCTTATTTTTTAACATTGCGTGACGACAACTAGCAATTATGACAACTATTATATGTGACTAGCGACTTGCCCGTCAAAAATGACGGGGCAATAACATTTTAAGCCATGGCAATGCTGTTTGCCCCACAATGTAAAGCTTTTGCTCCTTTCAGGACCTTCGGCGCTCATTACGAGCCTCGCGCTGAGCCCCTTTGGCACTCATCACGTGGCTCGCAATGAGCGCCTTTGGCAGTGGAAAGTATAACATTTCCTTTACTAATTACTAATTATTAAATTAATGTACGTTAATAAATAATTAGGAATTAATAAATGTATTAGGAAGTGTTAAGCATTAATGTATTCATAAAGTAACGGCAGTGTAAAATATGCTATTTAGGTTTTTATATATATTTTTTTTCAATAATAATTATTTTTTAATATATATATATTTTTAATAATAATTAATTAATGAATACATTAATTAATGAATACATTAACATATCCATCAATCAATATCCTGAAGAGCTAACAATCCCTTTTCATTTTCCTGCAGCATACAATGTACAGTTGGACTGTTGCTGCCCTGAGGAGGAAGCGTCAGCAATGTGCCAAGTGTGCAGTATAAATAGACTGCGTGCGCGAAGGCAAACCGTTTGTTTAGTCGGGTAAAGCGCCATTTTAGAATCATAATGTTATTAGTTGCAAGTTAGTGTTGTAAAATGGCAGCGATTGTCTATGTGTTACGCAGCTCGCGAGCATTTTTTTGTCCTTTTTAATAGTGTATTTTGTACTTCGTACGTTCCTGGGTAAAAGTCGTACATGCCTGGCGGTGTTTTGCGTGGTCGTGCCGACATTTGTTTTTCTCGCCTAGCCGATTTTCGATGGCCAAAACTCATCAAATTCGGCTTAAATTTGCGTGCAGCCTCACTCCCAGACTTCCTGGCTGTCCCCCCGTGCTGTGTGTGATGTTGTTTTTTTTTTTTGTGTTTTTCGATTTGCGCGGTTCTGCTGTTAACTTTGTATTTTTGCTACCTTGCCATTTTTTTTCTTCTAAGTCCTGCGTTCCTCAACTGCTTGCAGTTTAAGGCAATCCCGCGTTTCCTAACTGCTTGGAGGCTAAGTCCTGCGTACTTCAATGCCTGAACTGCTCGCTTCGCATTACTGCCTAAGTGCCGCGTTTTTCAATGCCTCAACTGCTAGCCTCGATTTGCGAGGCTCGCAGGCGATGAACGCCTTTGGTGCTCAATCGGCTAAGTGCTCCGAGCTCGGAAGACTTCTGTGCTTCAATGGCTCGATATGCGAGGCTTGCAAGCGTGACAACGAATCGCAGTTTCACAACTATTATATGTGATAATTGAGAATCAAGCTAAACTAGAATGACAGCTTATTCTGTTATATATTAACATGTAAGTCTGGATAAATTATTAGAAAGTAAAAACACTACCCACAAATGTCTGCATAGTTAGAACTATGGTATTCCCAGTAGTAACATACGGCTGAGCACAGGAGAATTGATGCCTTTGAATGGTGGAGAAAACGGTTTAGAGTTCCTTGGATATCCAATCAATCAATACTACAGGAAAGTATGCCAAACATTTCTCCGGAAGGTTTGCTCATGAAGCTAAAGCTTAAATATTTTAGCCATATTATGAGAAGATAGGATTCCATAGAGAAGTCTCTGAGAAAGATTTAAGAAGATGCTGGGAAAGTTTAAAAAAGACCATGAAGAAGGGGATGGCAGAGCTGGATAGTTGAGATAACTGAAATGAGCATGAGCTTGAGGGAGCTCATAGGGGCAGTGGCTGACCGATATGCCTGGAGTGTTCTGATCCAGGGTCATGGAGAGTTGGACACGAATGAACAACAACAAATAATATTTCAGAATTCAAGGTACATTTTTATTCACTCATTCATATAGATCATTTTCATGTTTATCACTCACCTGCACATATATCTGAATGGACTGTCATCTGCACAATATCTTTTTTATCTCTCTCATCTTCATCTTCCTTAAGATCTGATATGGTTTCCATATTTTCATCATGGATACCTGATATGTGCAATAAAGAATTAAATGGATTTGTAGAATTGTATCAAATACATCAGCACATTTTCCCTATTATTTCACTATCTGCACACATAATTCAGATACAGGTCTCATTATTATACATGTATAAATAATTTCTGATTTTCATGTTGACACCATCTAAATATTTGTATTTATGACTATAATTATAACTAGGAGAGTTATCCAATGCGTCTGTATCTTCATAACTGTCCAAATGTATATGGAAGTTGCCGTAGCTTCTTCTTTAAGGATCTGAGCTCTATGTTGGTTCTGTCCAATTTTCTATATTTCAAAAAAAAAATTTATTTTATATATGAATCCATGAAGACACTGAGGTGTAAGAAATCCAAACCAGGAATGTGGAACCATCTTCTAAATCATATAACAAACTTGTTTTTCATGTAGGACCCCTGATGTAATGGTGCATACAAGTCAATAAAATTCAACTTTTTTCCACCCTCAGAACTTTAATGTGCTGCATTATTATTTTCTATATGCTACTGATGGGATGATGGTTTGTCCATCAGCTCAGAGTCTCCGCCCCCTTGTGACTCATGCACCAGTCACTCACCTGCACAGCTCTGAGTCTCCGCCCCCTTGTGACTCATGCACCAGTCACTCACCTGTACAGCTCTGAGTCTCCGCCCCCTTGTGACTCATACACCTGTCACTCACCTGCACAGGAGTCTGAACAGATTTCCACCTGGTGAATATCCTGATCATCTCGCTCATCCTCCTCTTCCTTAATAACGGATATTGTATCCATGTTTCCACCATGAAGACCTAATGTATACAACAGAAAATTGAGTAGGTTTAAAATTATCAACATAAAAGTTTGGTCTATCTTTTCGTCACAGAAATGCACGCACAAAATATGATACTGGCTACATTAAAGTGACACAATAAAAACATTTTTGCTATAATATTGTAATCATTTGTAATACCAACCAAAAAGTATATGTGCATAATTTATTCTGAGGCTTAATGAGCTCTTGTTTTCGATTGCAGAAAAAAAAAAATATATATATATATACATACATACATTAATTACAGTTGGTTGTTATTAAAAAATCTGAACAGTAGTTTGGGCATTTTAATCATTACATGGAAATGCATCACATTCACATAATAAATTATCTCTCACATATGGTTTTAATGAAAACATTCACCCAGACCCCAAGGCATAATTGACAATAATGTATATGTCAACGTGTACTGTAAGAAAATGTATTTATTAAATAACATTGAATTGTTAAAACACTTTTATTTCATATAATTGTAAATTATACCATGTCTGAAACATCTCAGATGTCTTTATTTAGCTGTAGTACTCACCTTCACTGATAGTTACTGGAAATTCCTCTTCCTTAACCTGCTGATGACTCCTCACCTCTGGTTCGGTTTCTTGATCAAACTTTGAGGCATCTGAATGATCCACATGTCCTGTATAAATATACACAAAGTACAAAATGCATCTTCATCCATTATTTACACATATTCTTTAATTTTGTTCAGTGCCACATTAATAATATATAAAGTATATTATGATCAGCACATACACTTTAAGGTTTAAAATCAGAAAGGCTTTTAATAATTGTGACAGTATCACTAATCACACTAATAAAGTATTGTCTCTATTTTTATTGATGACACGAAGTTGTTCAAGTAATTAAATCAGATAATGATGTACTTCCCCTCCAAAGGGATTTGCATAAATTAGAGAAATGGGCGGCTAAATTAGCTTTAATACAAATAAATGTAAGGTTATGCATTTGGGAAGGAAAAATAGCCATGCAATTCATAAACTTTATGAAGCAAATCTAGGGGTATTTGATATTGAAAGGGATTTGGGAGTGCTTGTGGACAACCACCTAGGTAACAGTGCTCAATGCCAAGCAGCAGCTGCAAAGGCAAATAAAATATTAGCATGTATTAAGAAGGGTAAAGAAGCCAGGGAAGCAAATATAATTCTGCCACTATTCAAATCTCTAGTACGCCCTCATTTGGAATATGGAGTACAATTTTGGGCACCACTACACCAGGACATTTTAGAGCAGGAAAAAGTACAGAGAAGGGCAACACAACTAATAAGGGGAATGGTGGGGCTAAGTTATGAAGAAAGACTAACCAAATTAAACATATTTTCGCTAGAAAAAAAGGCGTCTAAAAGGGCATATGATTTCCTTATTTAAATATATCCAGGGTCAATATAAGGCTTTGTCAAGTGAACTTTTTGTGCCAAGAGGTTTTAAACTGACAAGAGGACATCCCTTGAGGTTAGAGGAAAAAAGATTTCACCTTAAAGAAAGAAAAGGGTTCTTCACAGTTAGGGTGGTTAAACTATGGAATTCTCTACCAAAGGAGGTGGTGACAGCTGATTCGAATGGGGTTCAATATATTTTTGAATACAGAGGGCATTCAAAGTTATCCTAGAGAACGAACAAAGGAATATTGATCCAGGGAGAAATTTGATCGCCAGTATCTGGGGTCAGGAAGGAATTTTTTTCCCCACTTATGTGACAATTGGCAAAGTTTCTTTTTTTTTTTTTCTGTTTGCCTTCCTTTGGCTCAATTAACAATTATTAACAAATATTTCACATATTAAAAGCATCAGAAAAGATCTAAAAAGGTTGAACTTGATGGACTAAAAGTCTTTATTCAACCTCAAATACTATGCAACTATTCAAGTGAAGACTGATAGATTTATCTCAATGAGCCTCATTCAATTAGAATCCCTCGGGGTATACAGGCATTATGTCGGAGGGCCTGCTGCGTGCTCGCACTCTGCTACAATTAAAGTGCTATTTAATTGAACAAGCCCGCAAGTTACATTCCGAAAGCCAAAACCGTAACCAGGCACTCATACGTAGCAGTTCAGGGAACATGATCAATTAAGCAAAGCCTTAACTACCCATTTCAAAAAAGCCTAGAGAAAATGAGACAGTCATCATTAGTATAAGATGGAGGTTACATGTCAATCAATTAGCGTTTAGAGGTCCGATATGCGATCGGAGTCACAAAACCGCAAAATACAAAATAATAAAAATGAATGGCAATATTGTTCTAGTCCATGTGGGTGGCCTGATATGTATTAACTAATTGATTCCCGAGATCGATATAACCCCGAAATGAAACATTAAAAAAAAAATTTTTGATTGCCGATTTGCAGGCTTACCCTGTCATTTACAGTGCATAATTGATTTTTTATTTGCATTTACAGTGCTATGGACATGTCTTTAATCCCTTAGCGAGTCCTCTCTAGTACTCATAGAATTTACTTCTACATTTGCCATTTACGGGTGTGAAAACATTTGTGGGCTTGCGGAATTGTAGCAATCGAATAGCGATTTGCGATTTTAGCAATCGTAACTCTTGTGGACGGTAAAGATCAAAGACTTAGATGGGGTGTAAGTTCTGGTTGGAACAACCACAAGGATTTCAAGCTTATAACCCGTAGACCGTTTGCAGCTCGCAAAAAGACACCAATTGAATAGCAAATTAGCTTATGGGCTCCATTACGGGTGCCCGTAACTTACAATTTCTCAATTGAATGTGGCTCAATATGTTACTATGCAGAATAGAGGAAAAAAATTACAAATGCTATTCAAACTTAAAATAAGTTAGTTATGTGAATCACTCACCTGCAGAGAGCTCTGAATGGATCGTCACTGGCAGAATATCCTTTTCATCCATCTCACCCTCTTCTTCCTCACTGACAGTGCCTACATTACCATTTTGGATACCTGTAAATTCCAATAGAAAATTAAAGTTTACGTAGGAATTTACTTCTATTGATAATTACCCCCAACTGTGAATAAAATGGAAGGAGTGTGTTCTGGTGACACTGCAAGGACAGACTCTGGAATTTAGCCCCTGCTGTGTCCTATTCCTGAGATAAACCTCACAAGAGATATTTTACGATATCTTTAGCTTTGACATTTTGATTTCTAGTTGAAAGAAAACATTTTGTTACCTGAGCTCCTGTTTGATGAGGATCCTAAAGTCTCTTTATGTCCATCTGTATCGCACTGGAAAGCACAAGAGAAGACAAAATTGCATTATAGATTATGACAAACCAATGGGATGACCATGTATTTTACGCAATCTCATATGTACCTAAAAAAGTTCAGTTTTAATATTCAGGAAGCCATATGCCTATCCCATCTATCCTTGGAGTCCATTTCCACATTTATCCCTATCACTCCGCTCTAAGGGTATTCAACTTATCTACTACTATTTATACTAATTAGTATTTCCTGGGTGCTATTGAAAAGAAGACAATCCTAGAGCATACAAAAACAAAATGAGGGGCTTAATCTGAGAATGAACTAACCTTAATAGGTTAGTTATATGTACATGATAACCCACTCTGAGAGCAGCCTCTAGTAGCTCACTTGTGTTCTTCGCAGCACAAAATATCCTGAATAGAGTGATCCAGTCCTGAAATACCAGGCAATTCTGCCCTGAACGGGAGAAACAGCAAACACCAAACATATGTTTTGGCCTCTCTTGGGCCTTGTCAGTTGGGTGTAACTGAAATATCTAAGGCACAGTGAGCAATAGACAAACATTTCAACTGAGATAACATTAATTAGGCATGCTTGGTATCCTAGAACAAGCTCACTTTAAAGATGCCGGCAGTTATGAAATTGTAGCTATAGACCCTTATCCATGCAATGATGTCCAGATCAAGTTTGGTCAGTAAGGCAGTCGCTGTTTCCTGAAGCTGATATAATGTCATATTCTCCAGCAGTGTACACGTCTTCAGTCACAGGTCCAGATAGAGTTAGGTACGTAAAGTGAATTACTGCGTCCAGAAGCTGGTATAATGTCACATTGTCCACCAGTGCTCACCTCTCCATTCAGATGGTGAATGTGAGGGGAATTCTTCTTCACAATGGTATATTCCTACAAGATGAGAGAGGAACATGTCATATGTCAGTGTAAGGGAGTTAATCATTTATATACTTTATTCTTTCAGGTGTAGATCTCTAGAAGAAGAATAGTCTATCCTTACCACATCTCTGCATATTGTTTAAGATATCACTGCCCTATTAGCTCAAACCCTGTACAGACCCTTTAAGTGAATCTTATGACGCAAACATTGCACATTGTGCAGTCCTGAGAACACTTGCAGTGTAAACTATGCAGAAGAAACACATCCTAATAATTACATAGTTACTAAAGTAATATATACATATAAGTCATCAAATACAACCTTTTTATATATCCACTAATCTATGTGGAATAACTGATCCAGATGAAAGAAACTTAGAGCCCAATTCAATTGCAAGCCTGCATCTCACGGGATAGTGGCCGTATGCCTGCGGGCGTGCTGCAGGCTCCCGTTCCTCTCCGATTACGGAGCTATTCAATTGAAGGAACCCGCAAGTTAGGGGCTGAAAGCTGACTCCGTAAACCATGCACTGGTCCATAGCAGTTCAGGGAGGGAATATGATCAATTAAGCAAGACCGTAACCTCCCATTTCGAAACAGCCAATAGAAAATGAGACGGTCATAATTGCGGCAGTAAAACATGGAGGTTACATGTCAATCAATTAGGTTCGGGGTTCCGATATGCGATGGGGCTCGCAAACCCTCATAAAACAGAATTATGAAAATGAATGTCAATACTGTTCTAGTAAATGTGGGTGGCCTGATATGTATTATCATTGATTCCCAAGATCGATATAATCTCTAAATTAAACTTAAAAATACATTTTATTTACTGCAGATTTGTGAGCTTGAGACTGTTGTGCAATTAATTCTAATGTCTATCATCGCTTTTCCCGTTATTTAGAGTGCAGTATTAGTTTTTTATTTGCATTTACAGTGCTGCAGACAGGGGTTAAACCCCCTTGTGCGTCCTCTCTAGCACTCCGGATTTTCTCCTTCATTTGCCGTTTACGGGTGTGAAACCATTTGCAGGCTTGGGGAATTGGAGCAATTTAATAGTGATTTTAGCCATCGTAACTCTTGCGAAATTAAAAGATCAAAGGTTTCAAGAGGCTGTTAAGTTCCGGGTTTAACCATCGTAGAGTTTTCAAGCCTGTAACCCGTTCGGAGCCCGCAAAAAGACGCCAACTGAATAGCAAACTAACTTGTGGCCTCACTTAAGGGCTACAGTAACTTGCCATAGCTCAATTGAATTGGGCTCATAGTCACTGTACTGCATTAGCTAATAGAGGTTTCATCATGACATTGTCCAGCAGCTCCCACCTCTCCAGTCAGCAGGTAGATAATCTCCAGGGTGTGCGTCAAGATCCTCTCCAACATCTCCTTATGCTGGTTCACCATAATCACTGTTAGTGAATTAGTCAGATGTTGCAATACTGAGACCTGTGATATTTAGAGAGAAATGTGAAGGAAAAAGTGTGTGTTACTGCAGGGTATTAAGTACAGGTAGTAACAAATACCATTTATTAGCAACTCTCACCTTTCCAGTCAGCAAGTTGAGGATTTCCAGGATGTGATTTAAGATCCTGTGAGACATCTTCATATCATGGTTCATCATTGATGATTTAGTCAGATGATGTGATCTAAAGGAATGAAAGAGTCAGATATAAGAGAATTGAGTGAATAAGGATCTGATCTGACAGTGTGAGGTACCTGAGAAAGAACTCAATTATGGCTAAAAGATATAAGGATGTTTAATTAATTCACAATTACAACAATCTACTACATGTTCTAAAATCACACCTCCATTTGTCTTCAATAATTTGCAAATAACAGAAGAGAACAGGTCTGGAAACAAAGCAGCATCAGAGAGAAACAATGGCATGCTGCAGTTATCTCAGACCTCACGGAGAGCCACTGGTATTCTGCAGTTTCTTCAGGAGGGGAGTGAAGGGGGAGCAGTGCTGCTGGGGCTGAGACAGCAAACAACACATCTGCTTTGAAAGTTCTTCCTATGCAGAGATTGTGAGGGGAGTCTGTACATAGCAGTAGAAA
The DNA here is from genome assembly GCA_027410445.1 of Discoglossus pictus. NCBI lineage: Eukaryota > Metazoa > Chordata > Amphibia > Anura > Alytidae > Discoglossus > Discoglossus pictus. Next base: position 17,355,006 of record CM050169.1, on the reverse strand, counting down.
CAGGAAGAATGCAGCAAGACAAAGAATCAACAGACTATAGATGGTGAAGTATTAGGATGTGAAAGTCTATAAAATATCCAACAATATAATGAGGAACATTCTTTGTATTCAATGAATATTTTTTTTTTGTTGTAGTTTGCGTGTTTTCCACATGTGTTAGTAAAATAGGATTATTCTATGCTCACATTTACGTGATAGTTTAACTGTATGTTTCATATGTGATCTTGGCCTAATTTTTATTAAACAAATTACTAAAACAAAGTTTTCTAAATATTAATTATTATACTTTAAATATTTTTGTTAATTTGATTTTAGTTACTATAGTGCTGACTGTCTAGTGAACATTTATCAATATATTTACTGGGATGTTACAATAAAACCAACAACAATGTTGGGATAGATGGTCTAGCACTTCAGCAGATTTCCTCCACTACACACACTATGCCCTCAATCTTGCCAAACAACATTACTTCTCATCATTATTATCCAGTTTAGCCTCCTATCCCAAATGTTTGTTAGCCACATTCAACACTCTCCTCTACCCTCCACCACCTTCTGTCCCATTCTGTCTCACAGTCAATGACTTTACTAACCACTTTAAAAGTAAAATTGAAAATATCTGTGGCCCTAACTCACTCTCCTCTCAACAAACCGACAACACCCAGCCTTTACCCTTACCCACTGCCACATCCATAATGGGCACCTTTGACCCTGTAACTGAGGATGAATTCTCTAGTATTTTATCAACCTATTGTCTTGAAACTTGTCCAGATGATCCTATTCCATCACAGCTGATCCCTCCCTCTCTACCACACTTATCCTAGCCCTCACACATCTATTCATCACCTTGAAAACATGCCACAAATACACTTATTCTTAAGAAACCCTAATCTGAGCCAGCTTCTCCATTTTGATTACCACCCTATCTCTCTACTTCCCATGGTTTCTAAACTGCTTGAGAGTATTGTCTACAATAGCCTCTGCCAATGTATTTCCTCCAACTAGCTCCCTGACACCTTACAATCTGGCCCCAACACTCCACAGAGACAGCTCTCACTAAAATCACAAATGACTTTAATGTCGTAGGGCCACTTTTCTGTTCCTATTTTCCTGGATCTGTCTGCTGCTGTTGACACAGTTGACCACCCTCTTCTTAACTAAATTCTCCACTCTCTCTGCATCCATAACACTGCTCTCTCATGGTTCAAATATTTTTTTAGATTTCAGTATCATACATATGCACATAACACCCAAATCCAACACTCTGTTCCAGAACCACTCCCCTCTCTTCTAGCTCATGTTGCCAACTGCCTCTCTAGCATATTCTCCTGGATATCCGCCCGTCAACTTAAACTCAATATGTCTAAGACAAAGCTCCTAATCTTCCCACCCTCTTCCACAGCTTCCACTCCTCACATATCTCTCCCTGGCATCACTCTCAGGCCCATTGTGTTGGTGTTCTACTGGTTCCTGCCCTCTCTTTCATTCCTCACATACAATCTATCTCTAAATCCTCTCATTTTCACGTAAAAAACATCTCCAAAATACATCACTTTCTCTCACAAGACACAACCGAAATTCTAATACATTTTTCACATCATATCTCTCCTTGACTAGTGGAACTCATTCTTTGCTGGTCTCCCTTTCACTTGTCTCATTTCACTCCAGAACATAATGAATGTCTCTGCTATACTCATCTACCGTACTTCAAGCTCAGTGTCTGCAGCATCTCTCTGTCAGTCACTCCACTGGCTTCCCATAAGCTCCAGGATATTTTTTTTAATCTTGACCTAACGTATAATGCCCTCAACAATAATGCACCCCTGCTCTCATCTCTAAATACTCTCCCAACCATCCTCCTCGCTCTACTGATGACCTTCTTTCTTCCTCTCTTATCACCTCCTCTCATGCCCGCCTTCAGGACTCTTCTTGTGTTGCCCACATTCTTTGGAAGTCCTTGCCTCGCTCCACTAGACTATACTCCTGACTCGAAACCTTCCAAACCTCACTAAAAACTCACCTGTTTAAAGTGTATCACATTCAGCCTTAATATGTACAAAATATTACACCTCACCTTTCTATAATTGAGCCATACCCTCTAGACTGTCACTTTGTGAGATTTCAATTGTATTAGGTGATTTAGCTAAAGCACTTTGTATGCTAATTTTAAACTCAATATCAGGATCCTCCATTTTTTGTAATTTGTTAAAATTATTTTTGACTTTTATCTACCATGTTTAGTGCTACGGAATATGTTGGCGCATTTCAAATAAATGTTAATAATACAAATAATAATAATAAATAATATGTACACATGACCATAGCTATGGATATAAAAGTATATGGTTTGTATGTGATATATAGTGACAAAGTGATGCCTGTTTTTTTGGCCCCTAAATAATTTGTCTGGCTCCTAACTTTCAGACATTTAATTTACTGGATGAGGACAGAAAATCATCATCAACAAAACCCTACAGTAAACTGTACATAGATATATCCTCTGCTTCATCCACTTAAATATACATTTTTTTTATAAATATATATTATTTTATTACAGTGGTTGCTTAATTATAGGCAATAGATTGATAGATATACATACACTTCACACACAGTGCATGGATGTAATACACAAACATATATGCAAGGCAAGTGTAGTAATACATCTGATATACACAGTATAGAGGGATAGATATCCCCACACACACACTATAGAGGGACAAATACACACCTGCATCCACTCACTTCAAATGAAAATAAACAAAACAAATTATACACTTATACACTTCTCTGCACCATCCAGTTACTTAAATACACCTAATTTCAAAGGCCCTCATTCAATTGCAATTTGGCCAATTGAATAAGGTTCTAAATAAGCACATAGCATATTTTTTTAAAAGAAGTTTTTAGTTAGTGAAAACCTTGCTTTTGGATAGATGCTTACTAACTAAAAACTTCTTTAAAAAATATATGCTATGTGCTTATTTAGAGCCTTATTCAATTGGCCAAATCGCAATTGAATGAGGGCCAAACACAATAGTTAATTATAGTTAACCTCAATATAAGAATTACAAAAGAGAGAGAGAGAGAGAGAAAAGGAGAGAGAGAGAAAAGGAGAGAGAGAGAGAAAGAGAAAAGGAGAGAGAAAGAGAGAGAAAAGGAGAGAAAGAGAGAGAGAGAAAAAGAGACAGAAAAGGAGAGAAAGAGAAAGAGAGAGAAAAGGAGAGAAAGAGAGAAAAAGAGAGAGACAGAAAAGGAGAGAGAAAGAGAGAGAAAAGGAGAGAGAGAGAGAGAGAAAGAGAGAAAAGGAGAGAGAGAGAGAGAGAGAGAGAGAGAGAGAGAGAGAGAGAGAGAAAGAGAGAAAGAGAAAAGGAGAGAGAAAGAGAGAGAAAAGGAGAGAGAAAGAGAGAGAGAGAGAGAGAGAGAGAGAGAGAGAGAGAGAGAGAGAGAAAGAAAAGGAGAGAGAAAGAGAGAGAGAGAGAAAATGAGAGAGAGAAAAGGAGAGAGAGAAAGGAGAGATAGAGAAAAGGAGAGAGAGAAAAGGAGAGAAATAGAGAGAAAAGGAGAGAGAGAAAGAGAGAGAGAAAAGGAGAGAGAGAAAAAGGAGAGAGAGAAAAGGAGAGAGAGAGAGAGAAAAAGGAGAGAGAAAAAAGGAGAGAGAGGAGGAGGAGAGAGAGGGGGGGGGGGGGAGAGAGAGATAGATTAACATACACCCTCCCTCCACAATATCTATACATAACTCACAGTCTCCAGACCGATGCTGCTTGTTAGTAGTTCCGCAGTCGCATAATGTATGTGAGGTCATCAAGCAACGTCTACAGGACGCAAACGTTTTACGTTTCTTAATTTTAAGAGCAGATGTCATGCTTGTTATGGGAAAATATTCACCTCCTGCAGTAATAAACAGATACTCAACTTACTCTTCCGTCATTCAAATTATCACAAAGTACAATCAATTACAACTTTAATGAAGCTAACGGGGCTGCATCTGAAGAGCAAGGTATGAAAGCCACGCCCACTCATTCGCTTCTTTTTTCAGCAAGGGATTGTGGGACTTTTAGTCAATTCCTATCACTTATTAGATATGTAATCACTGTTTAGTCCGTGGGTATTACTAGGACAGTGTTTATTCATTATCTGTATTTACTTAGATGGACTTAAATGTCATCTCGCATATCCTTGTTTATATTTACATTAGATCTAGTGACTAGGGAACCGGATCAAATGCAGCCATTTCCCTCCAATTCTGATTGGTTACTGGTTGTCACGTGATGTTTCATACACATAGTATTCTGGGAAATGAAGTCCCGGAGGTGCTTTTCTCTAACAAATAACGTGACTTACGGTTCAGAGCAGCAGGTAGTTCAGTGAGTAGAAGTAGATAACCACTGAGGAGAAAGTGAGTGAGATATATTAATATATAATGATCAGTTTGTGAGTTGTTCTAGGTCAGTGTTCAGTAATGAGGAGAATTCAGTGAGTGATATACATCACATATAATAGTTGTCAAACTGCGATTCGTCGTCACGCTTGCGACAAGTCGCAGTTTCACAACTGCGCATTGCGCAACGGGGCTGTGCATGCTCAATGCATAATGGCCCATGCATGCGCATAGTGTAGCGTAAGCCACGCATGCGCATTGCGCAACGGGCCGCACAGGCGCATTCCACGCAGAAGACACAGGAGGAGGAGAGGAGACACACAGGGAAGGAGGGGGAAGACACAGAGGAGAGAGGGAAGAGACACAGGGCAGGGAGAGCAATGGGGAGATACACAGGGCAGAGAGAGGAGGCGGGAAGAGACATAGAGGAGGGGGAAGGCACACAGGGGTGGGAGAGGAGGGAGGGTTCACACACAGGTGGGAGAGGAGGGGAGTAGACACACAGGAGGGGGGAGAGACACAGAGGAGGGGGAGAGACACAGGGCAGGGAGAGGAATGGGGAGAAACACAGGGCAGAGAGAGGAGGGGGGAAGAGATACAGGGGAGGGGGAAGACACACAGGGGTGGGAGAGGAGGGGGAGTAGACACACGGGTGGGAGAGGAGGGGAGTAGACACACGGGTGGGAGAGGAGGGGAGTAGACACACAGGAGGTGGAGAGACACAGAGGAGGGGGGAGAAACACAGAGGAGGGGGAGAGACACAGGGGAGTGAGAGGAGGGGGGCAGGAGAGACACAAAGGAGTGAGAGGAGGGGGGAGAGACACGGGAGTGAGAGTACAGAAAGTACCCCCGCGGCAACTAAAACTAACCCCCCTATGCTGCGGGGTCTCCGGAGGGTCCCCACACTAACCCTTGCTACTATTGGGGCCCCCGCAGCATTTCAAATTGGCGCCACAGAGGTCCTTAAAGGACCTTGAATGTCCTTAAAAGATGCAAGCAAAATAAATGAATTAACTCCTATACTATACTATAAGGAACCCCTGGCACCTAAAATTAACCCCATCACTCATGGGGGTCAATATAGACCCTCATGAGACTAAATTAACACCCTCAGGCCAATAGGGGTCTATATAGCCCCCTATAGAACACTATTAACCCCTAGGTTAACCCTATAAGTGCCACAAGGGTACTCCAGGACTCTCATGACACAAAGTCTAAGCACTACACTATTAACCCTAACCATACCCCATTAACCCTAACTAAACCCCATTATCCACAACTGTCCCGGTTTAACCCTAACTGTGCCTATTTAACCCCATATAGGCCTATCTAACCCCATCTAGTCCTATTTAACCCCATCTAGGCCTATCTAACCCCATATAGTCCTATTTAACACCATCTAGGTCTATCTAACTCCATCTAGTCCCATTTAACACCATCTAGGCCTATTTAAACCCATCAATCCCATAAGGGTCTATGAAGGCCCTTATGGAACTATAAGAACCCTAACATTATATAAGTGTCATGAGGATTCTCCAGGACCCTCATGACACTAAGTACAAACACTACACTACACTATTCCCCCCAATGAACCAATAAATATAAACCAACCCCCCTCTAACTGATGAACCCCCCTCCTCCCTATCCTATAACCCCCCATTAACACAATGGAGGACATTAGGATTAATAGCACTGCATTGTCATGCTGGCACATCGCTTCTAGGCAATACTGTATTTTCTGGCTAAAGTCCGACGGGCTTGAAGAACGAGTTACTGGCTTGGAGGTCATTCAAGCCTGAGTCCTACGGGCTTGAATGACCTCCAAGACAGTAACTTGGTCTTGAAGCCCGTCAGACTTAGGTCAGATATTACAGTAATGGCTACTTGTGATGTGCAAGCTTGACGATGTAGTGCTTTTAATTTTAATGTCCCCCATTTTGTTCCCCATCATTTACACTGCTTAACAGTGCTTGCTTGAATATATACAATGCCTTGAAAAAGTATTCACCTCCCTTGACTTTTTACCTATTTTGTTACATTACAGCCTTAAGTTCAATGTTTTGTTAATCTGAATTGTATGTGATGGATCAGAACACAATAGTCTAAGTTGGTGAAGTGAAATGAGAAAAATATATACATAAAACTATTTTTTAGAAATAGAAAACAGAAAATTGGCATGTGCATATGTATTCACCCCATTTGTTATGAATCCCATAAAAAGCTCTGGTGCAACCAATTACCTTCAGAAGTCACATAATTAGTGAAATTATGTCCACCTGTGTGCAATCTAAGTGTCACATGATCTGTCATTACATATACACACCTTTTTTGAAAGGCCCCTGAGGCTGCAACACCTAAGCAAGAGGCACCACTAACCAAACACTGACATGAAGACCAAGGAACTCTCCAAACAAATAAGGGACAATGTTGTTGAGAAGTACAAGTCAGGGTTAGGTTATAAAAAAATATCCAAATCTTTGATGATCCCCATGGAGCACCATCAAAATCTATCATAACTAAATGGAAAGAACATGGCACAACAGCATACCTGCCAAGAGACGGCCGCCCACCAAAACTCACGGACCGGGCAAGGAGGGCATTAATCAGAGAGGCAACACAGAGACCTAAGGTAACCCTGGAGGAGCAGCAGAGTTCCACAGCAGAGGCTGGAGTATCTGTACATAGGACGACAATAAGCTGTACGCTCCATAGAGTTGGGCTTTATGGCAGAGTGGCCAAAAGAAAGACATTACTTTCAGCAAAAAACAAAATGGCACGTTTTGAGTTTGCGAAAAGGCATGTGGGAGACTCCAAAAATGTATGGAGGAAGGTGCTCTGGTCTGAGGAGACTAGAATTGAACTTTTCGCCCATCAAAGAAAACGCTATGTCTGGCGCAAACCCAACACATCACATCAACCAAAGAACACCATCCCCACAGTGAAACATGGTGGTGGCAGCATCATGCTGTGGGAATGTTTTTCAGCAGCCGGGACTGGAATCTGGCCAGAGTTGGAGGTAAGATGGATGGTGCTAAATACAGGGATATTCTTGAGCAAAACCTGTACCACTCTGTGTGTGATTTGAGGCTAGGACGGAGGTTCACCTTCCAGCAGGACTACGACCCCAAACACACTGCTAAAGCAACACTTGAGTAGTTTAAGGGGAAACATGTAAATGTGTTGGAATGGCCTAGTCACAGCCCAGACCTCAATCCAATAGAAAATCTGTGGTCAGACTTAAAGATTGCTGTTCACAAGCGCAAACTATCCAACTTGAAGGAGCTGGAGCAGTTTTGCAAGGAGGAATGGGCAAAAATCCCAGTGGTAAGATGTGGCAAGCTCATAGAGACTTATCCAAAGCGACTTGAGCTGTGCTTCCTGCAAAAGGTGGCTCTACAAAGTATTGACTTTAGGGAGGTGAATAGTTATGCACATTGACTTTTTATTTTGTCCTATTTGTGGTTTGCTTCACAATAAAAAAAAAAAAATAATAATTAATAATTAATTAATACATTAATATACTTTACCTATTTCTAATGAATATATCCAGCAATCAATATCCTGAAGAGCTAACAATCTCTTTTGATTTTCCTGCAGCATACAATGTACATTTGGACTGTTGGTGACCTAAGGAGAAAGTGTCAGCAATGTGGCAAGTGTGCAGTGTAAATAGGCTGTGTGCGCGAGGCCAAACCGTTTGTTTAGTTGTGTAATGCGGTATTTTCGGATGGTAATGTTATTAGTTTTAAGTTAGTGTGGCGAGTGTGTATGTGTTACGCGTGTCTCGAGCATTTTCCGTCCTTCCTAATAGTGTATTTTGCACCTCATACGTTCTTGGGTAAAAGTACGTGCCTGGCGGTGTTTTGCATGCTTAGAGGTTGTGTGGCCTCTTTTTGTTTTTTTCAGCCGCCATTTTTTTTCTTGTTTAGTTGTTTTTCAAGTGCAGTAACTCAGCAAATTTGGCTTAAATTCGCGTGCAACCTCACTCCCAGACGTCCTGGCTGTCCCCCTGTGCTGTGTGTGAGGTTTTTTTTTTTTTTTTCCGTGTTTTTCGATTTGCGCGATTCGGCCGTTAAGTTTGTATTTTTGGCCTATGCTCAGTTGTGGGCATCAGACGGAGGAAAGTGTGGGATCCCGAGAGTGGCTTTAGGTACTGAAAATGAACCCGAGCCACGCTCGGGATTACCACTAGGGGGATTAATTTCTACTAATCCCATACAACTCTGTTCTAGGGATTCATTGTCCCTTTTAGTGCATGACACGATTTCATCAAATATCTTAATCATATAGGGCAAAATTCCAACAAAATCAATTACTTTATTTCTATTATAGACCATGAGGATTAAAATCATTTAAAAACAATAAAAGCAAAGATGATGAACCCTTTGGAAAGAAAATTCAATTGGATCCCTATAGTGTGATCTTCCTCATTAGTATGGAAAAGTATTTTTCACCGATCCTTCCAATTTTTTAATTATAATTTTGCAGACTTTTGCTTTTATTAGACTCAGTGATTTGGACAGTATTGCGTTTCATACTTTCAATCCTAATGATGATCGCAATACAATCTGTAATCCATATTTAAGCTAACGTACAAGTAGCACCATGATCATATATTACTAACAGTTATTTATTCACAATGAAAGTTGGCCTTCATAGACTCGAAAGTTATTTTATTAAAGCCATTCACATTCTAAAAAAGGAAAAAACGTATAATTTAATTTCTTTGTACGTTTTATCTTATCACACATATTTTCACACATTTTTTCTTTATACAATGCATCTTTATTCAGATTTTAATCCTATCACAATACTTCTTTATTTACTGTAATGATTGTTAGTGACTGCTGATAAAAACCTGTAAAGTCTGAATAAAGGACTATTTATAAATACTAAGGGCCCTATTAAATTCCAGCCTCGTAAATAAGAGGCTTCTACTTAAGCCCTACGTACTGCAAAGTTTCTTTAAGTTCCAATGCTATTAAATTAGCCCTGCTGCGAGCAACGTATGAGCTACGCAGCAGGGCCGTACGTATCTACACTGCGTAAATGTACATGAGGAGTGACAGCCTGCGAGATGATATCGCAGGCTCCCACTCCTCATCAATTGCTGCGGGGGTCCTAAAAGGGACCTCCGCGGCAGTCCCCCACATAAGCCCTGCCGTGGGGGTACTCCGAATACCCCCCCCGGCACCTAAAATTAACCCCCCCTCAATGCGGGGGTCCCCGTCGGGACCCCCGAAGTGTCCTCACATGAACACCTTGCTGCAGGGGTCCATAGGAACCCCCGCAGCCCCCACACATTAACCCCTTGCAGCGGGGGTCCTCGATCGGCACCGATCAGGCCCCCCGCTGCATTTAAAACTTTTAAATTCCCTGCAGCGGCTCCTTAAAGGGGCCGCAGCACACTATTACCCAATCCCGGCCGCGGTACTTAAAATTAACCCCCCTCTATGCTGGGGGTCCCCATCGGGACCCCCGAAGTGTCCCCACATAAACCCATTGTAGGGGGGGTCCCCGATCTGCATAGATCAGGCCCCCCGCTGCATTTCAAACTTTTAAATTCCCCGCCGCGGCTCCTTAAAGGGGCCGCGGCAAACTATTACCCAATCCCGGCCACGGCACTTAAAATTAACCCCCCTCTATGCTGGGGGTCCCCATCGGGACCCCCGAAGTGTCCCCACATAAACCCATTGCAGCGGGGGGCCCCGATCGGCACCGATCGTGACCCTGCTGCAATTCAATTTTTAATTTCCCGCCTCGCGGGTCCTCAAAGGACCGTAAAGGTCCTGAAAGGACTCGCACTAAAAATATTAACCCCAGGCAACTATAATTACCCCATTAACTCATGGTGGTCAATACAGACCACCATAAGGCCTAAATTAACCCATTAACTCATGATGGTCAATACAGACCACCATAAGGCCTAAATTAACCCATTAACTCATGGTGGTCAATACAGACCACCATAAGGCCTAAATTAACCCATTAACTCATGATGGTCAATACAGACCACCATAAGACCTAAATTAACCCATTAACTCATGGTGGTCAATACAGACCACCATAAGGCCTAAATTAACCCATTAACTCAGATACATGTGATATTTATTTGTTCACATACACACTTTGGACCTTGTGGGTTAAGCCTACGCTGCTCAGCTCCAGCAGCCAAACTGCAAGCGGCCGCCAGATGGCGTTGTCACTGTGTTTCCAGGCGCTACCCGGGGCAACATAAAGGGATTGCTAATGCAGCAAGGTCCCTCCTGGCTCTAGATGGGGGCTGCTGGGGGCTCCAGGCACAAGGTTCCCCTTGGCTCTGGATAAGGGCTGCTGGGGGCTCCAGACACAAGGTCCCTCCTGGGCTCTGGATGGGGGGGACTACTCGGGGTGAGGGTCTGCTGGGGGCTCCTGGCTGTGGATGACGAGGGCTGCTCAGGGTGAGGGTCTGCTAGGGGGACTCCTGGCTCTAGATGTGGGGCCTGCTCGGGATGGGGGGCTCCTGGCTCAGGGGCTCTGAATGTGGGGGGTCGGGTGACGAGTGTTTTACCGGGCGCTGCGTTTCCCCTTTCCCGGTTACCTTCAAACCGCTACAGCAACATCTAGAGGGCACTTCCATTTTTGCTGCTGCCTCCGAGTGGCATAGTCTTAACCCACAAGGTCCCACACTTTTATTCATTTCTAATTAATGTGATGTTTCTTTGCTCACACCTCTCATTTTGAGCCTGTTTAATCATTCAGTTACAAACACTTTGTTTACTTGCCTTTGTTTATTTCTGATTGGTAAACTGAAAGCAACTCACCAAAGTTCTTTTTTTTATTATACTGAAACACTCATCACTACAGTCTAATTTCCTTATTTATCTTTGTATGCATTTAGTACTTTTCCTCAAACTACAAGCATACAGCATAACATACTAGAGTGTTCCAGTTATAAGGATGGAGTTAGCCTATTTATGAGAGCCAGACCCTCTCCAAAAGAGCAAAAGAAACAAAGTGGGGCATGGAAATTCCTTCAGAGCCATGGCTTGACACAAATTAGGATGATATCATCCTTGAACACTTGAACATCACTTTGCATTTTTCTCTGACCATTTTGGAACTGCAGATAAAGTAAAGCACAGCCACTGTTATGACTCCAGTGGGGTCAAGTAGGACAATGTACAGCTAGATCCTGGTAAAACATAAATGGACAACATTCAAATCCTTACTCAATATACAGTACATACTTATAACCATATACCATGTGGAAATAAAAGGAGTAAACCACATCCAATGTGGCTTAAACATCAAGATATTGGGTAAAAGACATTTTAATTATATAAGAAAGAGGGAGCAAAGACTGCTTTATGTGAGAACACGGAAATCAAAAATGCAAAAATAGTAAATGAAATTTAGTTGCAAATATCCACATATAATAGTTGTCAACTGCGAGACGTCGTCACTCTTTGCGAGGTGCGTACGATTTGGCGCTCATCGCTTGCGAGCCTCGCAAAGCGAGGCGACCTGCTAACGCGTAGGACTTAGCCAAAGAGCCGTTAAACCATAGCACTTAGCAGATGAGCGACGAAGGAACTCATCGCTGCGAGGCGAGCCGTTTAACCGTAGCACTTAGCCCATGCGAGTCTCGCGAAGCGAGGCCAGCCGTTAAAATACGAGACGCAGGACTTAGAAAAAAAAAGATACGAGATTAGCGGCTGAACAAAAAACCTGAAAAACACAGTAAATACACCTCCAAAAATTCCAAAAACATCACAGACAGCATGGGGCAACAGCCAGGACGGCTGTGAGTGAGGTGGAACAAGAATTTAACTCGATTTAGACGATTTTCGCCACTTAAAAATCGCCTAAGTGAGGAAAAAAATAGCTGTGAGCATGCAAGCTGTTGCTAATGGTTGCGGGCTCGCATAGCGAGCACTCGCAAAGCCGAAGGCGCTCCTTGCCAGCAACTGCGGACCTCGCAAAATTTACGTAGTTACGAAAGGAAAATACGAGACACGTTACAACCCATTACGACCTCGCAAAAATCGTCCCCAACCCGCGCACATCAAAACATTAAAAATACAATAAATACACACAACAAATACATAAAAAGCTTACCTACAGGAAGAGGGGGCATCCAGGACCTCGAAAACTGAAGTTACACCTCAATTTAACTCAAAATAAAAGAGTTTAGACACTGAAAAATTCTCTAAGCAAGAGAAAAAATTACCGCCCAAAAAAACGAAAATGAGGCTACAGCAGTCTAAAGACGCAAAACACCACCAAACAACTACGTATTTCCTGAAAAAGACCTACGAGATTCGAAAACAAGGACGCAACCCGCGCGACCCGAAAAACATTAGAAACACAATAAATATACACAACAAACACATAAAAAGGTTACACACAGCAAGGTGGTGCACTCAGGACCTCTGCAAGTAAAGTTACACCTCGATTTAAGTCCAAATTTTGAAGTTTAGACACCCGAAAATCACCTAAGCGAAAGAAAAAATGGCCGCCGAACAAAACGAAAACGAGGCTAAAGGACCCTAGACAGGCAAAACAACACCAAACAGCTATGGATATTCCGAAAAAGTCGTACGACATCCAAAACTAAGGACGCTAAATCGGCCACAGCCACATACCACACATTAGCCGCCATTTTAGAACAATAACTTATACAATGCGGAAGTACACAGCTACGCTAACGGATTTGTCTCGCGCACGCACACTATTACACTCCACACATTCATCACGCTTACACAGCAGCTCCACACCACTAATGCTGTAGCAACATGAAAACAGATTGCCAGCTCTTCAACAGAATGCTTCCTGTATATATTACTTCAAAATAGGTAAAGTATATTACTTTATTAATCTATTATTTATTTTAATATTATACACCAAACAGCATTAGCTCACTTACAATTTCATTGCCGTCATTTTTTGACGGGCAATTCGCTAGTGATTATAATAATCATGAAACAGGCTGACTGATAGTGACCAGGAAAAGGCAGAAGAGCTATATAAGTTATTTTCTTTGGTATACACAAGGAAAGTACCAATGGTTGGGATACTGCAACATAGTGGGGCCACAATACCATCACCAAATACTTGTTTAATGCAGTAGTAATACAAAAAAGTTGAAATAAATTAATTTTAGTAATTCACCAGGACCTGATAAGTACATTCAAGAGTACAGAGGGAACTGGGTTCTCTAACAGCCAAACAATTATATCTAATTTTTCAAGACTCACTTTCCACAGTCTCTGTACCAGATGACTGGAGAAAAGCAGATGTGTGTTAGAAAAACATGCTTCAAAGGGTTAATTATTCTGTGTGCTTTAGAATAAGGTCTTGCTTACTTTGCAATGTTCTTGCTAATTTTGCAATATACCTTTACGTCGAGCTCATCTTGCCCTGTAAGGAACATGAGATAAGAAGTATTGCTAAATGTAACCACAAGCTATGTTCCCCTGCTATTCTCAACAAAATGTACTTATCAGGTTTTTCTTCACTGCAGTGACAACAGTAGTGAACGTGCACGTATGCTTAGGTTATAAAGTTGCCTAACAAATGTCTAAAAAACAGATGATTTGAAAGCACATCTGCTGTTTCTCAATGGTCTTTCCTTGATATCAAGAAAACGTTGTTTGTGATCTTGTTTCTCTCACTTAGGGTTTTTGAACCTAACAATGTGATAACTTTATTTAAGAAGGTAAGGAAACCAAAAACCCCATTAAATTTGAAGCCCATAGCTGCATCGGCACACCCACAAAGGCTGCCGGCTTGAAATTCGGCTGCATTACAGAGCTATTAAATTGAACCATGCCGTGAGTTACAGTCTGTAGACGCAAGCTCGTAAACCCTTTCCACGCACACAAGCTGTAAAGGGGCTGGCTGAGCAGCGATCAGCCATCACTATCCAATTGCAATATAACGTAGTGCGACACAGGTCTCTCAGCCAATAGAAAGCACTCTAGCCATAGTTGATTGACAGAGGGAGATTATAAATTTGCGCTCCACACGCCCATGCTTTGACTGTGTTGTATTTGCTTTCGAAGTAGCACGCAGTTCCTGGAGTTGGTGGAGTTTGGAGAGAAGTAATTTGCGGTTTTATTCATTTATATTCTTTTACATACGATTTTCTACTTAATCCTTGATTACACATATTTACAGATTACACATAATCGCAATACACATAATTTAAAGAACATACATAGAGACCCATAGAGTTAGGTCACTCCATACACATCCCCCACACCCCATCCCCCAACAGTTACTAAATACACATAATACACACATTTTTGTTCCATCCTATATATACAGCAACACTTGTTTTTATTTATCTATATTTTCTTTTTGCGATTATAATGGAGGGAGGAGAGAGGAGGGGAAAGGAGTGGAGAGGATGAGGAGGAGAGAGAGGTGGCCATGGGGAGTAGGAGAGGAGTGATGGGGAGGAGGAGGTGGAGGAGCATGGGAGTGTAGAGGAGAGGTGGCAGTGTGGCCCGAGCACCAGGCACACGTAGGAGAGGAACAGAGGGGGGCATGATCCCAGGGGGGTTGGAATTTGGGGCAGGGGGAGGCCTCAGGAGGGCAAGAGGCTAAGGGCAAGCACAGGGCCCACAGTTATACGCACTGGGAGAATGTGGTCCACCTCTGTGCTATCCGTGACCACCTCGTGAGTCAGGCAGGCGGGAGGGAAATTAGGCCATGGCCTAGGGCTCAAGCATGGAAGGAGGTAGCGTCTGGGGTTACATCGGTAGGCACAGCGCCAATTGATGTGAGGTCCGTCAAGCACCGGTATGACTACATCAGGGCCAAGGTGAGGAGGATGATGGCCAAGGAGGACACAAACCAGACTGTGACCTATAATGAGTGGGAAAGGGTCACCAAGGACCTTCTGAGACAGGTTCCTGCCACTGAAGCTTCAGGTCTGGTGGCCCAGCAGGACCCAGCCTCTATGTCAGGTGAATATCACATACACCAATAAGCCACCACATGTGCATCACACACACTACACATGTACATGATAACCAACAAGGACACTGACATGTCAGCTCCATGTAATTAACAAGGGATAGATGGATGCGTCATTAAATCCATGAAGCTGACAAATCACTGTCATTGCTGGGTACAACAACAGTAATCAAGCAATAGAGATTTATTGGTGTGCTCACTGCAGCCTATACAGTTACAGAACGCAGCCGGAATCAAGATAGCGTTAGGAGCCAAGAACGACCATGAACCAAAGAATAGATCACATCTAGCAAATTATAGCCAATCTGAGTTGCAATAAGGAGTATCATCCAGGTTCAAGCCTAGATGTCAGATAGTTAGTAGTGCACACAAAACAATGTTTTATTCATCATACTAATAACATATAACTCTCTTTTCTCTCTTTCAGCATAAAGGAGGTCTGGGTCCAGTGGCGCCCAGCAGAAACCGGCGCAGGGGGGAGGAGGAAAGAAGAGGACCTGAGGGCTTTGGCTCGGAGGAGGAGGTCATATGGATAGTGGGGTCACCATCAGGACCACAGGCAACACCGCCGCGATTCGACCCCACTATCCCCCTTCTCCAAACACTGAGCATCTTGGCAGGGTCCTCCAACTGGAGCGATGACACCAGCAGACAACCACCACCTCCCCCTCCCCCCCACAGCACTGCCCTGGACTGGCCGCCACCACCACCCCCGGGCCCACCCAAACCACCACCAGTTTTGCCCCAGGCTCCAGCCAGGCCCCAGACCCTCCCCACTCAGACACCACCATCTCCTCACCTGGCCACGCCTCACGGGCCTCCATCACCCACATCAGGCCAGGCCGTGCAGGCGGAGATGCTGGCCCTCCTGCGACAGCAGGTGGAGTTGCTTCGGGGGATCCAGGCCAATCATGGGGAGGTCATGCGCAGCCTGCCAAGGCGCGATGGGGAGGAGAGGAGGCATCATCTGATGACTGAATCCTACCTGGCCGGGCTGCTCAGGATTGGGGTGGACCAGAGCGCATTCCAAGGAGTCAATGCGCTCTGGTCCCCAGCCCCGCCTCCTCCAACCGGAGGCATCCTCGGCAACCCGGCCCCTCCTTTCCTCCCACCATGCCTCCCCCATCGCAGGTGCCGCTGCCTCCTGGGGGTTGGCTCCCCCTGACCCTACCACCATCACCAGCAGGGAGACTGCGACCGGCCACAGGGTTTTGGGGCCCTGTGCCTAGGCGGAGGAGGACATAGGGGCTGTGCAAATTGTGTGCCTTCTCAACAGCACTTCTCAGTGACAATCTATTGATCACAATGTTAACCTAATCTAGCCTAGTGAGTTGGTATATTGTTACAGTTACAGTATTTAGCACTGTACTGTACATGCATGTTTAGTTTTTTTTTATCTGCCTCTGCCTGTTTTTAGTTGACCACTTTTTTTTAGATTTTTGTTTTTTCACCACACTGTATTTGTGAAACTGGATTGGATTACAGAGGTTGAATCATCTGTTTCATTGAGCAGATCTAGACAAGTTGTAAGTGCTATGCACATTAATGGTTTCTTCAGTTAAATGGAGTGATTTGTCATGATCATTTTTTCATCAGTTTCTGGTTGCAGTGGTGTAGTGACCATGTGACCCTGGTAGGTGCTATGCATCATGCTTTTTCTAGACTATCCCATTACACCCTGTAGGTATCACCTTTTTATCACAAGCCTCTTGCTCTCCCGGGATCCGCCCACACCACAACCATGATATTAATACACAGGCTTGACCATTTCTGATTGTGCTTGTGTATGAAATAAAGCTTTGTTATATCATTCTAACTGTGTTATTGTGTTTTCAATGGTTGGGGTTATGGGACATCCACATACATCACATATGTGTCACATTTCTATATATGTAAACTAATGAGGCTAGTTGCTATGCAATAGATCAACACATATAACAATAATAATAGTCATAGTATCATTAGATATCATATAATAAAATATATCATATATAATCAACATAAAGGGTTAATACACATACAAATGTCCAATTAGTGATATTGTGGAGTATCAACATTCCCCTGAGGGCCCGATAAGAATATGACTGGAGTGGGTTATCAGTTCCTTCTCTAGTGGATTGTGATTTGTCTGACCTCTATGCTATAACGTGCCCACCTACAGTGGCCATACATGGTATAACTCACAGCTTCATTCAGATACACAAGCCTCCTCACCACCATCACTTAGCAATCCAGAAGCGGACCAGGGGAGCATACACCACACTAATGTAAATTGACGAAAAGCAAAACATATTGGGAGGTCACCAAATGTGAATGGGTATACATATTGGCACATGGCCACCAGCAATGGCATAGGACTTTCCAGGGTGGGTATAGCGGAGATTACCCCTGATAAAGGCGAGTTGGCTGTTAATCCACGTGCCTCTGTACAGCCTCCATGTGTTTTTGTGGCCCTTCCTGATATGTTAGAGTAGATTAGTGTGGTGTATGTTCCCCTTGTGGATTGCTAAGTGGTGGGGGTGAAGGGGCTTGTGTACCTGAATGAAGCTATGAGCTATACCATGTCGGGCCTGTGTAGGTGGGCATGTGGTAGCAGAGAGGTCAGACAAATTACAGTCCACTAGAGAAGGAACTGGCAACTTACTCCAGTATCTTTGGCATGAAAACCTTGTGGAACAGCACAGGCAGTGACCTAGCTAAATGTGCTGCAGTCCATAAGGTTACAGACAGTCGGACACGACTAAAGGACTGAACAACAAATAATAAAATGTTCCTCTGGTACTTGATCTATGTGATGTGACGGTGTAATTTGGCCACTATTTGTTTTCCCAATGTAGATGTGATGAGCGAGATGTATATGCAATCATTTATATATTCCAGGGCCCACATTAGAGCCTCTGAGAGTGAGGAAGGGCTACTACGGCATCAGATTCATGTTTTTGTGTTGCTATTTAATCAGGTAGTGTGTCTTTAATTGCTTTATGCATGTTGCAGCATGGCTTTTCATATCGGCATATGCATGACCTTTCCAACACATGATAAAATATTTTTTTTAAAGGAATATTTAATCTGGTAGTGCGTCTTTAATTGATTTATGCATGTTGCAGCATGGCTTTTCATATTGGCATATGCATGACCATTCCAACATATGATGAAACAAAATATTTTTGAAATGCCTAATTTTTATTGGGGGATTGTTGTGCAAGTAATTGTAATGCCTTTCCATGCTTTCCCCAAGTTTTAAGGTCCACTGGTGTGTTTATATTGTCTTTTGAGAAATTGTCTGTAAACCCTTTGCGGGTCCTATTTGAAGGCCATAATATTTTTGTCTCCATTTGTGGGTTACAGGCTTGAACGCCAGGGCGTCTTTGGGAAATTGTTGCAATTTAATAGCGTGATTGGAATGTAACAGTTACGGGCTTGACAGATCAAACGATTTGAGGCAACAGATTTCCACATCCCGTAGGCTTTTTCCGCCCTCAACCTGCAAGTCGTTTGCAGGTAGTTTTGAGAGGCCAATTTAATAGCCTTAAGTCTTGCAGGCTAGGGTTTTACATATTGAGGGAATTTAATAGGGCTGCAAATCTAGTGAACTATAGACCTGTAAGCTTCATCTCTGTATTTGGGAGGCATGATGTGAACACGATAAAGTAGAAACCGATATGGATTTATGAGGGATAGGTCATATTAAATACATTTAATTAGTTTATATGAGGAGGTAAGTATGAACTTTGATCAAAGCAACTCAGTGGATGTAGTTTTTTATTTATGCATTTTGATACAGTTACAGTAAATATATGCTCATGTGGTGAGAATGGACTAAAAGAGAGGAAGCAAAGCACTTTTGTAAATGGAACATGCTCAGATTGAACGAATGTGGTAAGTGGGGTTCCTCAGGGTTCAGTATTAGCTTCTCTCCTTTTAACATATATATTAATTACTTTTACAAGCAATCTAAAACAATTTAACTTGATGGATTAAAATTATTTTTTTTCAAGCTCACTTACTATGTAACTATGAACTAAAATTAAGATTCACATGGGTCCTTATGAGTAACTTAAGCAGATGCAAGTGTGAAGTTTTAAGTCAGAGCCCAGAAAAGCAGTAATTCCCAAAACAATCTCAGTAAATGTAATTAATATCAGTAAACATTACAAAATTGTGTCTATATAGCTATGTGTTTCCAACATTGATGCGGTTTATTGTTTTTGCACATGAACAGAAACATCTTGTTATATGTTCATTTCTAACTTATTACCTGTTATAAATGGTAAGTGATACACAGGTAGATGGGTGGCAGGTGGGTAGGCATTAACTCCTGTGGCTTTGTATTAATTAGGTGTGAATTGACATTAGTTAGGTGCCAGTGTTTTATTGTGTGAGCAGGTATTTGTAATTGACATTTATTATTATTTTGTACTGTTGTATAGGGCTTTTTATTTAGGATATGTAGGCATCAAGATTATGGTATTAGAGTCCTGAAAAAAAGTTCAGATTGAACTGAAACACGTCCCACATTCCAAATATTCAAATGGTCTTTTTCCTGTGCGTTTTGCTGAACTTTTAAGATTTAAAGCTTGACTGAAAAATGTCCCACATTCAGAACGTGCAGTTTTTTTCTCCTGTGTGAGTCGTCAAATGTCGAGTGAGATGTGAGGCCCGACTGAAACATTTCCCACATTCAGAACATGCAAATGGTTTTTCTCCTGTGTGAATTCTCATATGTCGCTTGAGACATATGGTCCGATTGAAACATTTCCTACATTCAGAACATGCAAATGGTTTATCTCCTGTGTGAGTGATCATATGTTGATTAAGACTTGAGGCAACACTGAAACATTTTCCACATTCAGAACATGCAAATGGTTTTTCTCCTGTGTGCGTTCTCATATGTTGACTAAGAGTTGTGGCAACACTGAAACATCTCCCACATTCAGTACATGCAAATGGTTTTTCTCCTGTGTGCGTTCTCATGTGTTGATTGAGACTTGTTGACAGTCTGAAACATTTCCCACATTCAGAACATGCATATGGTTTTTCTCCTGTATGAGTCGTCATATGTTCTTTAAGATGTGAGGCCCGACTGAAACATTTGCCACATTCAGAACATGTAAATGATTTTTCTCCTGTGTGAGTGCTCATATGTTGACTGAGATATGAGGCACGACTGAAACATTTACCACATTCCGAACATACAAATGGTTTTTCTCCTGTGTGAGTGCTCATATGTCGCTTAAGAGTAGTGGCAATAGTGAAACATTTCCCACATTCAGAGCATACAAATGGCTTGGCTCCTGTGTGAGTTCTCATATGCTGATTTAGATTTGAAGCCTGACTGAAACATTTCCCGCATTCAGAACATGCATATGTTTTTTCTGCTGTGTGAGTCATTGAATGTGCTTCGGGATAATTATGTGAAAAACTGGAATCTTCCAATACACAAGCTGGTGAACCAAGGAAAATGTGGTCTTCTTCAAGCGTATTCCAAGTCTCAGATCCATCTGTTGGAAACAAAAGCACCAGGAGTAAATTATTAAAAAGTCTGGGAGCTTTAACATACTTCTAAATGGAAATGATTAGTCACTACATATCTATAGTAACTATACTTATAGTGAACTGAGAGAAATCATTTTACTCTTTATTAACATACAGCATATTTTGAAATCATATCCACATGAAGTAAAATATGTTTCTATCCTGTGCATTATCAATTATTGTCAAGTATGGTATGTTGTTTAACTAAATATGATGGTATACAAAATGTTACATATATATCTATATAATTACACTCAAAACTTTTAATGGGCACTAAACAACGACGAAATAAAAATGGTTCACTCAACATAACCCACCAGTATAAATCACAATAGAAGTGTAGGATACAACTTTCAGCAGGGAAATCAACGGTGACAAGGACGTAATAAATGTGGTGAAGACCCCCACACCTGGGTTAGAATAGTAGGATCTCGGTGGATACCTCCTACCTCAGGGACTCTACCTAGTGTAGGAAGACCCTTTTTCTTCCTTCGGCCCTCAAGACCCTTTTTCTTGCTTAGGCCCTCAAGCTCTATAAGATAAAAGAGGTGTACCACTTGCCCCTAATTTATAAACCCTAGAGATAAGAACCTATTACACAAGAGAAAAAACTCCTCAGATACTTGTGGGACTAGAAGGTTAAAAATACATAAAAAATCAATTGACAAAAAATATGTATTAGAATAAGGAACAATCCACGAACTACACAAAGAGGAAGATTGAACAATGTCTCTGTATTATTACTGCTTGAACATAGCATAAATATACCTCTAATTTGTAATCAATGTAGTCGTGTACTTATTTCTTAAGAAAAAGTGACCGCAGAAACATATTGCTTATATAGAGGAAAGAAATATGTATATACATCTAAACAAACAAAATGTTTCACCCATTGCAATATCAATGATTAAACCTCCCATATATATAAATGCTAAATTAAACTTAGCTTTGATCAGTAAGCTGGAGTATTCATGCTGCAAACAGTAAGCCCCAATCTGTTATCTGACGGTCCTTATGACATATAACCAGACAATCGTTTCTCCGAAAGAAATAAATGGCTTCCTCAGTGGATGGCCAGTGTCAATGATAGAATTTAAAACAGGGGAACCTTGGGGCTTATAAAGCTCACAAAAATGTGCATTAAACAACGTTCCAAAAGAATATTAGTAGGAGTATGCTATAAACCCCCAAATATAGCTGAAAGTGAGGAAATACAATTATTGTTACAGATTGGAAATGCAGCTAAGAACGGGCAAGTTCTAATAATGGGAGATTTTAATTACCCCAAAATAAACTGGATAAATGAGACCAGCAGTTCAGCTAAGGGGAGCAGGTTCTTGAGTACACTCAGGGATCATTATCTGGCCCAGGTTAAACAAGAGCCTACTAGAAATGAAGCTATCTTAGATTTACTCATTACAAATAATATTGATATTGTATCAAATGTTGAAATAGGGCAACCTTTGGGAAACAGTGATCACAACACAGTCTCATTTGAGATTGAATTAAAAAAACAACATTTTAAGGGGCCAACAAAAACTCTTAATTTTAAAAGGGCAGATTTTAACGGTCTAAGGGCAGCAATACAAAGTATAGACTGGGACAGAGAACTGATAGGTAAAAACACTGAACATAAATGGACAACATTTAAATCCTTACTAAATATACATACACATCGGCATATACCATGTGGGAATAAAAGTAAAAGGAGTAAATCACAACCCATGTGGCTTAACAATGATTTAAAGATCAAGATACAGAGTAAAAAACAGGCATTTAAATTATACAAACAAGAGGGGACAGAGACTGCTTTACAGGAATACAAGGAAATCAACAAGGCTTGCAAAAGCGCAATTAGACTGGCTAAAATAGAAAATGAAAAATTAATTGCAAAAGAGAGTAAGACTAACCCTAAAATATTTTTTAAGTATATTAATGGGAAGAAGGCGAGGAAGGAAGCTATAGGAACATTAGAATGTGAAACAGGATGTCTGAAAATTAGTGACCAGGAAAAGGCAGATGAGCTAAATAGGTTATTTTCTTCGGTATACACAAGGGAGGTACCAGTGGTTGAAACACTGCAACATAATGGGGCTACACTACCTTTGCCAAATAATTGGTTAACACAGGAAGTAATCCAAAAGAGGTTGGAAAAAATAAATGTTAATAAAGCCCCGGGTCCTGATGGAATACATCCAAGGGTACGAACGGAACTGGGTTCTGTAATAGCCAAACCATTATATTTAATTTTTCAAGATTCACTCAACACAGGGTCTCTACCAGATGACTGGAGGAAAGCTGATGTGATACCTATATTTAAAAAGGGAGCAAGAGCAAATCCGGGGAATTATAGACCAGTGAGCCTCACTTCTGTAGTGGGGAAGCTTTTAGAAGGGTTAATAAGGGATAACATACAAGAATATGTCTATTTGAACAGGATTATAAGTAGGAGTCAACATGGGTTTATGAGGTATAGGTCATGTCAAACAAATCTAATTAGTTTCTATGAGGAGGTTAATAGGAACCTGGATCAAGGCAACTCAGTGGATGTAGTCTTTTTGGATTTTGCAAAGGCTTTTGATACAGTGCCACATGGGAGACTATTGGCAAACTAAGGGATACAGGAATTGCAGTAAATATCTGCTCATGGATTGAGAGCTGGCTAAAAGACAGGAAGCAAAGGGTTGTTGTAAATGGAACATACTCCGATTGGACTAATGTGGTAAGTGGGGTTCCTCAGGGTTCAGTATTAGGTCCTCTCCTTTTTAACATATTTATTAATGACTTAGAGGTAGGATTGGAGTGTGGGGTCTCCATTTTCGCTGATGACACAAAGTTGTGCAAGGTAATTAAATCAGAAAATGATGTGCTTTCCCTCCAAGGGGATTTACATAAAATTGAGGAATGGGCATCTAAATGGCAGATGAGATTTAATACGAATAAATGTAAGGTTATGCATCTGGGAAGGAAAAATAGCCATGGAATTTATAATCTTAATGGAGCAAATCTAGGTGTATCAGATATTGAAAGGGATTTGGGAGTGCTTGTGGACAACCACCTAGGTAACAGTGCTCAAAGCCAAGCAGCAGCTGCAAAGGCAAATAAAATATTAGCATGTATTAAGAAGGGTATAGAGGCCAGGGAAGCAAATATAATTCTGCCACTATACAAATCTCTAGTACGCCCTCATTTGGAATATGGAGTACAATTTTGGGCACCACTTCATAAAAAGGACATTTTAGAGCTGGAAAAGGTACAGAGAAGGGCAACAAAACTAATAAGGGGAATGGAGGGGCTAAGTTATGAAGAAAGACTAACCAAATTAAACTTATTTTCTCTAGAAAAAAGGCGTCTAAGAGGAGATATGATTACCTTATATAAATACATCCAGGGTCAGTATAAAGATTTGTCGGGGGAGCTTTTTGTGCCAAGAGGTTTTCAACTGACAAGAGGACATCCCTTGAGGTTAGAAGTAAAAAGATTCCACCTCAAAGAAAGAAAAGGGTTCTTCACAGTAAGGGTGGTTAATCTGTGGAATTCTCTACAAGAGGAGGTGGTGACAGCGGATTCGATATAGATAACTTTAAAAGGGGACTAGATTTATTTCTAATTAAAAAGGGTATTCAGGGTTATCATGGATAATTAGAGAGACAGTAATGATCCAAATTTTTTACATTTCCCCTTGAGACAATTGGCTAAGTCTCGCTTGTTTTTTTTTTTTTTTCCTATTTGCCTTCCTCTGAACTAATTAATAATAATAAAAAAAATCCCATTAAATAATTGATTCATAATTAATTAACAACTAATGAATTAATAGTTAATCCGCATATTGCAGATCAGAGGAGATCTTAAAAGGTTGAACTTGATGGACTGAAAGTCTTTTTTCAACCTTAAATACTATGGGCCTCATTCTATTATCGGCCGTAAAATGGCCGCAAGGCTGCGATTCCTTGCGGGGGTTCCGTTACCTCGCAATTCTATTAAACGGCCCCGCAAGGATCTCCTCTTACGGCCGGCCGTATATCTTGCAACCGGCCGTAAGCTCAGAAATCTTTAAAGTCAAAAATAAATTCAAGACAGCACTGTAAAGCTCTGTAAATGCTAGGGATCATATTGGGGGACATGAGGATTAATAGTAACCCCCTCTCAAGCTTGCACATCAGCCCAAATCCAAGTTTACATTAACTGTTTATTTTCCGGCCGCAGCGTGGCCAGGTCTGAGGTGCTCCAAGCACTCTGGACTTTTTACATGGATATTTGACATATATAAAAAAAAATATTTTTTACGGATTTGAGTATAGGGGAATGTTGTGCTATTTTTGCTAACACGTACAATCACTTTATAGTCTCCTCAGAGTGCAGGATGCCTTTATTTCTGCTTTATAATGTGCTTAATTGGTGCTAGCGGGACCTTTTTCCTGCAAGTAAGCTGCGGCTCGCTTTTAGCCTTGCAGAGAGGGTTCCCGGAGCAATAGAATAGCAACCGGGCTTTTCTTGCGGCCGAAACTCTTGCGGCCGTTTTAGATCAAAGGCTTTCCTCTGGCGCGTTCGGCCGCAAGGGATAGCAAGGCGCCGGCCGCAAGCCTGCCGGAATCCCCGGCCGGAGGGGAATAGAATAGCCGAATAGCTTGCGTCCGGTCCTTGCGGCCCCGCATCTCCTACGGCCGTTAATAGAATGAGGCCCTATGTAACTATGTAACGTCATGGCTTCAGCAAAAAAAAAAAAAACGGAAGTGACATCACTTCCTGTTTGGTGATTTTTTGCCATAGAAACCAATTTCTATTGTTCTGTTTAAACAATGCGAAATTCGTCTGTGATAGAAGAACCAAAAGTTGCCATTGTTGGATACTTTGGAATTAAGATATTTGAAACATTGTTCCATAATTATTACCTCATCATGGCTTGAGTAAGAATGCCTCTAAGTGTGTTCGAAATTTCTATCGTAGGGTTTTTATTCAGAACTTCATATGTTAATCCATCTTCCAACAATTTAAAACACATAGCTTTGCAATCATCCAAATTCATTAATACTACGTTACCACCTTTGTCAGCTGGTTTAATAATTAATGATGGATCTGATTGTAACTCCTTTAGAGCCTCTAAGACTTGTGCTTTAATATTCATACATTTATTTGTATTATGTAGTTTCTCCAAATCAATCACTACTTGCTGCATGAATAAATCAAGATTGCTATATTGCTTAATGTTAGGCGAGAATTGGCTTTTTTGTTTCCAAACTTTCATATTACATTGATAGAGTTCCTGATCTGTCCCTTCATTCTTTTATCAAGTCCATCATATATCTCTCATCATGTCTAAATCATTTTCATTTACCCCACATTGCAAAAGTTCTCTATTTTCCTTTGTTTTGTAAAACTTTTTCAAAGCCAGCTTTCTGGCAAACAGATTTATATCTTTCACACTTGTGAATAATTTGCTGTAAAAAATGTGGACAAAATTCAGACCTTTCATAAGTACATTCTTATGTGTATATTCCATTCTGAATTTTGAGAGATTAATTATGAACTTATCATCTCTAGTTACAGATCTTAATTCATCATAGTGGGTATTGCTATTTATTAAATTTGGTTTGGCAGCAAAACTTTTGCTTTTTTAATCGATTTAATTTTAGTTGCAAGATTGGACTTTCTTTGTTTCTTGTCTTCGCGGGGGCCGATAATTTTGGCCTTGCCCCCTCTCTAAAAAAGACTCCATTGAAGATTGATTGAATCTTCTACTGGACCTGGTATAATGGCGACTATAATTCCATTGATCGAAGGACGCCCCTTGTATGGATATCAATGGTGTATTTGGTACCACTGTGGATTGGTGTGTGCTTGTTCTGTGTTCATCGTTGTCAGATGAACTAATATCTGTCTCTATCCCTGTTTGTCTCATAGGTAGAAACTTACACATTTTATTTTCCTTATAATCTCTTTGGGCCCCAATTTGTTTTTCTGTTTCCTATTTGCAAGTTCATGCATGAATCTATCGATATTGATTTTTAAATGAGTATTTAGGCTTTCAAAATTGGAAGAGTCTTTATACTTCTCAATATCAGCATAGCTTTGTGCTACTATAGGGTTTAAAGGGCTTATTTTTTTTGTTCATGACTCAAGATCAGAGACATTAAGTCTAAAGAACATTTGGATATTATATCCCCATTGGACAAATATGATATTCTGCAAATGAGCTGCTGGAATTAGCGATATTCTTAGGACTCTGGGTATTATATTGCTCTTTAAGTAGTTTTGGAGACTAGACACCTCCCATATAGTACGAATTTGTTTAAGGCATTTGTGTAATGTTTTGAAAGAGGTTGCGACATTAATAATTTCAGGATTTATAATGGAGGTTGCGCTTCTAAATGTAGCTTCTGCCTCTTGTTGTAGCTGGGAAAAATCCCAAACATTCAATCCTGCAATAGCCATTTGCTAATGACGTGTAGTAGTTAATATTCTATATCAGTGTCCACACTACCTCTGAGCCTCTGTCTCTCTCTCTCTCTGATCCTGGAACCATACACACTGCCTAGAAGCTTCTCTGAAGTGTCCACACTACCTCTGGGCCTCTGTCTCTCTCTCTCTCTCTCTGATCCTGCATTCATACACTCTCCCTGGAAGCTTCTCTGAAGTGTCCACACTACCTCTGGGCCCCTGTCTCTCTCTGATCCTGCATTCATACACTCTCCCTGGAAGCTTCTCTGAAGTGTCCACACTACCTCTGGGCCTCTGTCTCTCTCCCTGATCCTGCAACCATACACACTCCCTGGAAGCTTCTCTGAAGGTATCTAAATACACTGTGGAGACATCTAAACTTTTTCTGTATGTAATTCACTATCAATATTTGTATGAATGTTTCTCTGATATGATATTTTAGGAGATAAAAATATTCACTAAACAAATCTGTACCCATGTTTTTATCTGAAAACCCCCTTATCTTGCTTGCTTACCCACCCCCAAAGCCTGGTTTTATTGCTTCTCATCTGTGAAATAGAATATGGGCAATGTTATTTCAGTGTCCACACTATCTCTGGGCCTCCGTCTCTCTCGCTCACTCTCTGATCCTGCAACCACTGCCCTCCCATACCTGCCCCTGGTTACTCTTCTTTTATTTAGTCTCTCAGATTTCCTACACCTGATCAATTAACAACACCTGCTAACTATTCCTAATTAATCCTTTACACAATGTCTTCTCCTGCCTTTTTCTTTCTCATAACCCCCTGCCATTTTCCTCCGGCTTCTCAACTTTTCAACATCATGTCTCCCACATAACCATCTGTTGGCTTCTGGAGATATATCTCCTAACCAAGGCCCCTTATCTTAGATTCCCATTTGCACGTTATACTATCTGTTAGATATTACATACTTGAGCCACTCACCTCAAATGGCTTTCAATCAAATCCTTTATTTTTCCTTCTAAATGAAAAACCATTCTAACTTTGCATGCCTTGCTACCTAAGTAAACTTCACTTCCTTCCTGACCCTTGTGATTCCTTATCTGTCTATTCTTTCCCAGTCTTCTGCCCATTCCATTCCCTTTAGATTGTAAGTAGCGAGCTTCCAATCTTGTAGGGTGCTTTGGAAAAAAAAAGCAGTTTCTACAATTCTAAGCTCAAACATGGCTCTCCATTTTCTGCAATTTGTTAACATTGTACTTTTTCTTGTACCCTGTATAGTGCGACGGAATATATTGGCGTGTTACAAATAAAAGTTAATAATAATAATAATAAAAACAATAAAAATTGGAGTGAATTAAAATTTTGTTTGAGAAAGTACAAGATCTACTTCCAAAGTTTCAAAGTGTTTAACACTGAAATAGTATGTACATAGATATAATTATACTCAAAACTTTTAATGGGCACTAAACAACGACGCAATCAAAATGGTTCACTCAACATAACCCACCAGTATAAATCACAATATAAGTGTAGGATACAACTTTCAGCAGGGAAATCAAGGGTGAAAATGTTTTTACAGTGCAAAAAAAAAGAAAAAAAATCACAAACTTTACATACCGTATATACTCGAGTATAAGCCGAGCTTTTCAGCCCTTTTTTTTAAAGGGTAAAAGGGCTCCCTCAGCTTATACTCGGGTCACTCCCCTTAGTGTCTCTCTAACCCCCCCACGTGTCTCTCTAACCCCCCCTGTGTCTCTCTAACCCCCCCGTGTCTCTCTACCCCCCCCGCGTGTCTCTCTACCCCCCCGTGTCTCTCTACCCCCCCGTGTCTCTCTAACCCCCCCGTGTCTCTCTAACCCCCCCCCTGTCTCTCTATCCCCCCCTGTCTCTCTAACCCCCCCTGTCTTTCTACCCCCCGTGTCTCTTTCCCTCCCCCCTCCTCATCCTCAACCCCCCTCCTCCTCATCAACCCCCTCCTCACTTTCTCCCCTCTAAATACCTCCCCCTCACTTACCTGCTTCTTCTCCAGCCTCTGCTCCGTCTTGACCCCGTCGCGCATGTGACGTCACATGCCGCCGCGTCATTAGCATATACCGGGAGGCCGGAGAAGAAGCAGGTAAGTGAGGGGGAGGTATTTAGAGGGGTGAAAGTGAGGAGGGGGTTGATGAGGAGGAGGGGGTTGAGGTTGAGGGGGGGTGAGGGGGGTTGAGGTTGGGGGGGTTGAGGTTGAGGGGGGGGTGAGGAGGGGGATGAGGATGGGGGGGTTGAGGATGTGGATGGGGGGGTTGAGGATGGGGGTTGATGAGGAGGGGGGGTGAGGAGGTGGTTGATGAGGAGGAGGGAGGTTGAGGAGGGGGGTTGAGGATGGGAGGATGAGGATGGGATGTTGAGGATGGGGGTTTGAGGAGGGGGTTGATGAGGAGGAGGGGGGTTGAGGTTGAGGGGGGGTTGAGGAGGGGGATGAGGATGGGGGGGTTGAGGAGGGGGTTGATGTTGAGGAGGGGGGTTGAGGGTGAGGATGGGGGGTTGAGGGGGGAGGATGAGTATGGGGGGTTGAGGAGTGAGGTTGAGGGGGAGTTGAGGAGGGAGGATGAGGAGGGGGTTAAGGATGAGGAGGGAGGTTGAGGATGAGGAGGGAGGTTGAGGATAAGGAGGGAGGTTGAGGATAAGGAGGGAGGTTGAGGATAAGGAGGGAGGTTGAAGAGGGGGTGGAGGATGGGGGGGTTGAGGATGAGGGGATTGAGGATGAGGAGGGAGGTTGAGGAGGGGGTGGAGGATGGGGTGGTTGAGGGTGAGGGGGTTGAGGATGAGGTTGTCTCTTTAACTGTATCTTTAACAATGTGTAGTTAGTCTTCATAGCACACGTTAATTTGTGAGGCAGTAATGTGAACAAGCCAATCCAGAATTTTCTTGCAGCAAGAAAATTATGTAAGTCTATAAGAAAGACTCTTCTGTTAAAATAGACAAAGGCCTTAAGTGCATTACTCCTGTTAAAACTCCTACAATGCTACTTTTGGAATGTAATTAAACGGTTAAATGGCAGACCATTGACTCAAAAATGTACAAATGAGACTAAGATAGATTTAAGTTTAGAAATCACTTTGGAGAACATTTTGGATCATCCAATATCGCTGTGGTTATTTGGGCAGAAAAAAAAATGTTTTATTCTTCTTTCACTAATTCTTCAAATAATACACATTATTAGGACAGTCGTTAATAGTGTGAATTAACCACTCAGTAGACTAAAACAATTCTACTTTAAACTGACAAAGGAAGAAAGAACTTCAAATCAGGAATTACATAAGATGATGATTTGGTAATTACATCAGCAAATAAGAAAGGCTCCATAGTACTGAATTATGAGGGTTACATGAATTTTTTTTTTAATCAATTACTGTAGGTGATACTAACATCTACATAATTTTCATTAATGACACCACACTGGAATAGTAAGTATGCTGACAAAAATACTATTCAACACACAGTGGATATAAAAAAAAGTCTACACACCCCTGTGAAAATGTCAGGTTTCTGTGCTGTAAAAAATGAGACAAAGATAAATCATTTCAGAACTTTTTCCACCTTTAATGTGACCTATAAACTGTACAACTCAATTGAAAAACAAACTGAAATCTTTTAGGTGGAGGGAAGAAATAAATAAATAAAAATAATGTGGTTGCATAAGTCTGCACACCCTCTTATAACTGGGGATGTAGCAGTGTTCAGAATTAAGCAATCACATTCCAAATTGTGTTAAATAGGAGTCAGCATACACCTGCCATAAATTAAAGTGCCTCTGATTAACCCCAAATAAAGTTCAGCTGCTCTAGTTGGTCTTTCCTGAATTTTTCTTAGTCGCATCCCACAGCAAAAGCCATGGTCCACAGAGAGCTTCCAAAGCATCAGAGGGATCTCATTGTTAAAAGGTATAAGTCAGGAGAAGGGTACAAAAGAATTTCCAAGGCATTAGATATACCATGGAACACAGTGAAGACAGTCATCATCAAGTGGAGAAAATATAGCACAACAGTGACATTACCAAGAACTGGAGCTCCCTCCAAAATAGATGAAAAGACGACAAGAAAACTGTTCTACCACCTGTTGTTACTTATTGACAGATCCATAATTTAATCATAATCATTCAGGCAAAAGAATAAAGATTAATAATCACATTTTCTGCACTACCATACATATTGTTTATATTATAATATGCCCATGTGGATTGGTGTACATTGAGAAGTCTTAGAGACTAATGGAGTTGCATCATTTGGACATCAGGAGAGCATTGGATAAAGGAGATATATGTGATACAGGAAAGGCTATAAATTAACTAACCTGGTCTGGCGAGCGAATGGTACAGAAAAGGCTGTACAGGGATGTGCTACACAATGTAGGGTCATAGAGAGAGGTCAGACAAATCGTGGTCTACTGGAGAAGGAACTGGAAACCCACTGCAGTACCTTTGCCAAGAAAACCTTATGGATAAGCACAACCAGAGAACCGTATTTGTCTGTAGGGTCACAAAGTTTCAGACAAGACTGAACAACACCAAATATAGCATATATTATAGAAAAGCAGTGCAGGGATGTGGAGTCCTGGAGGATAGGTGTGTGAGGCGGAGGCTGGATTGAGGCATTTGCCCAGTCCAGTACTGCAGGTGTTAAAAGCTCTCTTGCATCACATCTTGCATCACAATGGGGCTGCAGCTCTGAAAAGGCCTGGGCAATCTGTTGAAGAGTTAGTTGCAGCCCAGACCCCAGAGAGGGAGTTAACTCTGGAGCAGTCCTCGTCTTTAAAAAACAAACAGAGGGTGTGGCTCCAATAATAAATTACTAGATGAGCAGTAAAGGCACAGGCTCGGAGGAGAGTGCTTAAAGGGCAGTTTGCAGAGCTGCAAGATAAGTTGACACAGACAATGGATACCAAACTGGGACAAGGATCTAGAGAGGTTAAAGTGGAAAGCTTAAAAGCAAAGACCACAGAGAGGGAGCCCTGGACTTAAGAGGAGAAAGGCTGGTACTTTAAAATATACAGTTTATTGGACTGTTTATGGGTTGTTTTGCTACTTCCAGGCTTAGTTGGATGAAAGCCCTGGTTACTAAGGGAATTACATCTACAGTAAAGATAGTGCTCTGACAGAGCTAGGTATGTATAATTTGTTAATATGTATAACTGACAATATATATAGTAAAAACAGGAAAGCCTCCTATGTGTGTGTATATATATATATATATATATATATATATATATATATATATATATATATATATATACCCCATTGAGACTAGTTACCTATTTTGTTACATTACTGCCTTAAGTTCAATGTTTTGTTAATCTGAATTTGATGTGATGGATCAGAACACAATAGTCAAAAGTTGGTGAAGTGAAATGAGAAAAATATATACATAAAACACATTTTTAGAAAAAGAAAACAGAAAATTGGCATGTGCATGTGCCATAAAAGCTTTGGTGCAACCAATTACCTTCAGAAGTCACATAATAAGTTAAATGATGTCTACATATAAACACCTTTTTTAAAAGGCCCCAGAGGCTGCAACACCTAAGCAAGAGGCACCAAAAACCAAACACTGCCATGAAGACCAAGGAACTCTCCGAACAAGTAAGGGACAATGTTGTTGCGAAATACAAGTCGGGGTTAGGTTATAAAAAAAATATTTAAATCTTTGATAATCCCCAGGAGCACCATCAATTCTATCATAACCAAATGGAAAGAACGTGGCACAACAGCAAACCTGCCAAGAGACGGCCGCCCACCAAAAATCACGGACTGGACAAGGAGGGCATTAATCAGAGAGGCAGCACAGAGACCTAAGGTAACCCTGGAGCAGCTGCAGAGTTCCACAGCAGAGACTGGAGTATCTGTACATAGGACGACAATAAGCCGTACGCTCCATAAAGTTGGGCTTTATGGCAGAGTGGCCAGAAGAAAGTCATTACTTTCAGCAAAAAACAAAATGGCACATTTTAAGTTTGCGAAAAGGCATGTGGGAGACTAAAATTTAACTTTTCGCCCATCAAAGAAATACTATGTCTGGCGCAAACCCAACACATCACATCACCCAAAGAACACCATCCCCAGTGACACATGGTGGGTGCAGCATCATGCTGTGGGGATGTTTTTCAGCAGCCGGGACTGGGAAACAGGTCAGAGTTGAGGGAAATATGGATGGTGCTGAATACAGG
The DNA here is from genome assembly GCA_027410445.1 of Discoglossus pictus. Taxonomy (NCBI): domain Eukaryota; kingdom Metazoa; phylum Chordata; class Amphibia; order Anura; family Alytidae; genus Discoglossus; species Discoglossus pictus. The sequence continues at coordinate 17,321,523 of CM050169.1, read as the reverse complement.
GATATTCTTAAGCAAAACCTGTACCACTCTGTGCGTGATTTGAGGCTAGGACGGAGGTTCACATTCCAGCAGGACAATGACCCCAGACACATTGCTAAAGCAACACTTGAGTGGTTTAAGGGGAAACATGTAAATGTGTTGGAATGGCCTAGTCAAAGCCCAGAACTCAATACAATAGAAAATCTGTGGTCAGACTTCAAGATTGCTGTTCACAAGCGCAAACCATCCAACTTGAAGGAGCTGGAGCAGTTTTGCAAGGAGGAATAAGCCAAAAATTCTAGTGGTGAGATGTGGCAAGCTCATAGAGACTTATCCAAAGCGACTTGGAGCTGTGATTGCTGCAAAAGGTGGCTTCTTCAAAGTATTAACTTTAGGGGAGTGAATAGTTATGCACACTGACATTTTCTGGTATATTGTCCTATTTGTTGTTTGCTTCGCAATAAAAAAATAAATAAAAAATCTTCAAAGTTGTGGGCATGTTCTGTAAATTAAATGATGTAAATCCTCAAACAATCCATGTTAATTCCAGGTTGTGAGGCAACAAAACACAAAAAAAATCCAAGGGGGTGAATGCTTTTGCAAGGCACTGTATATATATATATATATATATATATATATATATATATATATATATATATATATATACACATATACACACATATATATATATACACATATATACATACATACTAGCGACTTGCCCGTCCAAAAATGACAGCAATAGAATTGTAAGGCAGTTAATTCTGTTTGGTACACAAAGTAAGTATTTTGGTTGTGTGAGTACCGTCGGCGCTCATTGCGAGCCTCTTGGTTGGTTTATGTTTGGTTATGAGAGCTCCTTTGGCGCGGATTGTAAGGTTTGCGCTGATGGCCATTTGGCTGTCACTGTGAGCCTCTGCCCTGGTGTAGTTGTGGTTCTGTAAACACCGTTGGCGCTGCTTGTGAGGCTCGCGCTGATCGCCTTTGTTGTTTATTGTGATTCTGTAATTTTTGTATTTGGTTTTCTGTGTATGTATTTTTTTTATGTAAATAAATTAATTATTAAAGTTATAAATGAATATACTTTACCTATTTGTAATTACTATATGCAGGATGCAATATGCTGAAGAGCCAACAATCTGTTTTGATGTTCCTGCAGCATACAATGTAGATTTGCACTGTTGTTTAGCTGTGTAGTTCCGCATTTTGTAATATTAATGTTATTAGTTTGCAGTTTGTGTCGTAAAATGGATGTGATTGTGTATGTGTTAGGCGGTTGTGGAGCATTTAGCGTCCTTCCTAATAGTGTATTTAGTAGGTTGTACGGGTCTGTGTAAAAGTCGTATATGCTTGGCGGTGTTTTGCGTGCTTAGGGGTCGTGTAGCCTTGTTTTCATTTTTTTCTGCGCCCATTTTTTCTCTCGCTAAGGGGATTTTCGAGTGTTGAAAATCTTTAAATTCTATCGAAATTGGTGTGTAACCTCATTCCCAGACGTCCTGGCTGTCTCCCCTTGCTGTGTGTGTATTTTGTTTTTTATTAAAATTTTGTATTTGTGTGTTTTTGTGATATTTGCTGTGCGTGTTACGGCCGTTAAGTTAGTATTTTTTTGCAGGTCCTATTTTTCCCCCCCTCAGTGGCGGTTTTATTTTGTAAGTGTTACGGGCCGTAATTTTTATAGGCGATTTTTGCAAAGTGCTTCGGGTCTCGCATTTTGAATTGTGTTTTTGAGTTGTTAGTTGATGTGTAGTCCCGCCTATGGCGCTCATTTCCACCAGCGCAGTGAGCGCCTTCGGGGCTCCCTGCCTGTCGTAGGGCGCTCATCTCCACCAGCGCAAGGAGTGCCTTTGGCGCTCCTTTCCTGGCCGCAACCGCAGCCCTCGCTTCGCAACGTTTTCTGAGAACTATAGATGTGATATATATATATATATATGTTGCAGAATATGATACACTATATATTAAATATAGATTATCAATTGTTACTTATCAACCAATTCATTTTTCGACTGTGGATTCATTTTTCATCTATATTGTTTGTTGTGAATCAATTAAAATTACACATCATTCCCATGGACGGTTTTCCAATTTGCTACGTTCAAGGCCTATGGATTACAGGATCGATTTATGTTCCATGATTACATATTTACATACAATTAACTATTTGTAAACCAGTTAAATGATTATCAATTCCATTACTTAAGTTAATTAAGTATTGCATTCTTATCAAAAACATCTTCACAATTTACTTATGATCAATATAACAAATTAAAATAAGTGATACAAAAGTATCACCAAGATGTTTCTCCATAGTTATCTAAATCCAAACACTTAATACAAATTAGATCAAGTTTATGTTATTTAGATTTATTTTATGGTAGGCTATATAGTTGACATTGCGGAATACAGCCTAGGATTCTTCTAGGCATGAGAGATGCCGGCCGATTCTTCCAGACAACTGAGAAGACGGTCACGGAAATATGATGTTATTAGGACATCTTTGGCGGTGTTAACGACACAATCTAACTAACGGAAATAAAACTTGCTCTTAGGAGCTTAATAACATCTTTGCTTTTATTTTGAGAGAAACCTCAGGTATGATAAGTTGTATCTTATTCTATTTAATTGTATTGTATTTCATTTTTGTATTGTATACTCAGGGGAATTATTGGTATATTATGGATTTGTCTATATACAATATAATGTGTATCTATGATTTTCCCCACGCTGTAATAATACTTAGTTGAGTACACTCATTGATGACTGGATCAGAATGTATGTATAAATAATGGAGTCCTGTGGGATACATTTTTCATAACATAATATATAAACTCTCTATGTATCATCATACATATGGATTATGTGACATTTTAAATCCTATATCAACAGATATGTATAGACCAACCATTGGTGAACTATACACTGTAATGAGTATTTTGATTTTAATCTTTGCTACACTTTGTTAAACTCTTTTGTGGTAAGCATTGAGTGCACCATGCTCACATTGAATTATCTCTCTCTCTCTCTCTCTCATGTTTGGATGAGCACATGCATAGTATCATCTACACATATATATTATTTGGTACACTATATATTTGATATTAGGATTCTAGTATTGGGAACCAAGTATTTAAATAGGGCCGGGTCACGCACACATATATATATATACATTGTGAATTCTTCATTCATTGGTATATGTCCCTTGCTCACTGTGCCTTAGGGAGTTCAGCTACACCTCACTGACAAGGCCCAATGAAGGCCGAAACATACGTCTGGCGTTTGCGGTTTCTCCTGTTCAGGGAGGAATTGCCTGGGTCACTCTAGTGAGTGGGACCAGACTGATACACTACACAATATTTCTCCCTGTGAAGGGCACAAGTGAGCTAAAAGAGGCTGCTCTCAAAGTGGGTTATCATGTCTAAAGAACTAACCTATTAAGGTTAGTTCGTTCTCAGATTGAGCACCTCTGACTTTGTTCATGTATTTATATGTGCCTTTAATCTTACACGTATAAAACTTTAAGTAAGACAATATGGTCTGGCATATATTCCTGCAACATATTGATATATGGGTGTATATATCACAATACATATTCCCACTATGGCAAAATATCATACCATATATCATACAGTATGTGTAAGTGATATACTATTTAACAGGGGATGACATGCACAGATTGAGAAGTCATTATTGACATCATTTTAGATTTATACATGCCCATCTATCTTGCATGCTTTAAAAGTTAAGACATTTATATGTAAATTTAATGTATTCCAATAGAGGTGTGTATTTATTAATTTTTCTGGTTTTACTGAGAAAGCCGCAGGAGGAGTGTTGAAACGTGTTTTAGTTACACATTTTATCCTTTCATATTGCTTTTACATTGATATATCTTTATGTTACTAATATCTTGATGAAATGAGTAATACAAGTATCATTTGTATTTAATAACACCTGCCTTATTCACTAATCACTAAGTGACTCACTCCTTTTAAATTCACATCAGGAATCTCAGAAATAGAGGTAAATAATTTATATATATAGATGGTATTTGCCACATCAGATCAAATTGCCCAAATTATTATTCCTCTCCGATCCCCTTCCTCCTTATGAGCGTGTCTCCCAGATCACAACTAAATTATCTTTTCCATAACCTTTAGCTGTGCGGATCTATGCACACTCTATAATAAATGTGATTTGTGATAAAGTCTCACTGGAAAGAACTGGTTTCTGTTGACTTAAGTGACCAAACACCCCCCCCATTGCGTTATCGCATAAGCTTAATTGACAAGGCCTGCGATGAAGCCTACGCGAAATGTATGTCAGGCTTTAAGGTGACCACTTCTGGTGTTTGCTAATTTTATTTCTAAGTGCCTTCACTAGTGGACTGGTCCCTTAGACTCAATTAGTAGAAACCAGCACTTCCCTTTAAGACATTATTTGAATCCCTTTAGAATAATAAGTATTCCTTATAAAGTATACATAGCTCTTGATTCGGACTTACCCTAGGACCTGATACCTTACATAACCAGGGAGGTTGTTGTTAAATATCACTCACCTTCACACGGATTGGAATGAATTATAATCTGCTGAATATCATCATCATCTTCTTCTCTTTTACAGTCTCCTTCCTCTTTTATGGTTACCATATGCAGATTGTAATTGTCTAGCCCTGTTGGTCCAATAGAGAATTAATTGTAGAGTTTTATTCTACACAATACAAATAACATGGTCTATTTCACCATTTTATATTTATATACCGAGATTCAGAGACTGGTAATAAATAAAGGCTCTGGTATTGATAATTAACTCTTGCAGCATCATTTTTTAAACTGGTGTCTATGAAATATAGGATCCCATTAGATAGAGAAGACCTGCAAATTGTCATAATTTTTTAATGTCTTAAAAATTACTGATATTTAAACAAAGGAATTGGCATCTAATTACGTATTTTTTTTGATAAAACTATATCTTATTTTTTTTTTGATAAAACTATATCTTATTTAAGCCAGAGATACTGAATCGGTTAAAAAAGTCATAAACTACCACCAACGTGAATTCTACAGGATTTAGATAGAGATTCCCATTTCATTATATACATTCATGTGACAAATAAAATATAGCTTTACAGGACCACTGTAGATTGGTAAAAACTTCCCATGCATGTGACTTAACAAAATAACAACATTAGCAGCTAAACACAGGAGCAGAAAATTATTTAGATAAATCTTATATTTAGATGACTCTGATTGTATCGTGCAGAATTCTATTTTAGACTTACAGCCCTATTAAATTCCCTCAATCTTGAAAACCGTAGCACGTAACGTAGCCCGCAAGACTTGTGGATATTAAAATTGGCCCCATAAAGCAACTCGCCAATGACTTGCGCGGTAAAGGCGAGAAAAGGATGTGGGAAATCTGAAATGCGCGCCTGCAAATCCTTTCATCTGTCAAGCCCGTAACTGTTAAGTTTCCAATCACGCTATTAAATTGCAACAAACTCACTGGCGTTCAAGCCTGTAACCTGCAAATGGAGCCGAAAAGCCAACAGGTACTAGAGAGGACCCGCCAGGGGGTAAAGTCCTATCTGTAGAACTGTAAACGCAAATATACACACACTACTGTACTTCTACTAAAAGGGAAAGTGATGTTTGGTATTAGAATTAATAGCACAACATTCTCAAGCCTGCAAATCTGCAATATAAAATACTTTATTTAATGTTTAATTTCCGTGTTATGTCGATCCCGGCAACCAATGTGTTAATACATATAATGGAACTCGCATTGACTATATTATCATATTTACGGATTTATCAATATTGCATTATTTCTGGAATGTGGGTCTGATCGAAACTCGTAATTGAAGCCTGTAAGGCTTTGAAATGCAACCTCCATTTTTCAGTGATATAATGATAACGATCTCTGTTGCCATTGGCTCCATCTAAACCCGTAACTACGGGTTTGACTATTTGATCATGTTCACGGCCACGCATACAACATTCGAAAAATGGTTTACGGGTTTGCGTCTCAAGCCCGTAAATCGCTGCATGGTCTAATTTAATAGCTCTGTAACACAGCCAAATTTTAAGCCTGCAGCTCTTGCATGTGCGGTTACGGGCTTCAAATTTAATAGGGTGGTTAGTCTGTCTATAGTTTGAGAAGCGGGTTACCCTATGGGTCCCATTCAGTTCTATTGTCAAGAGTCTATTTAAAGTTATTGTAATAACAGAAGTTAATACAGATCTTATCTACGTATACTGTAGTTCTTCATCCTCCCTGGTCTCTAATATCTTAATAAAAAATGTCCTTCCTTTTTTTAAACTAAACTGAACTGAATGCAACAGTTAAAAATAAAGATTGTAATGATTTATTTTAAACTGTGTAAAACATTTTCAAATCCAGCTCTACAAACAGCATAATATAAACATTACACTGTAGTGTTCCTTTAATACTGTATTTGTAATTTGTATACAGATTTTTAATTTCAGGAATTAGAATAAAAAATAAAAAAAAGAACATTTAAATGTGATTTGTAATGAAAGTAGTGAATAGTCTTTGCAAAACAACAACAAAAAAAGATATCAAAAGGAACTGGGAAATTATTTTCATTAAAAGGAATATATATGTTTCCTGGATTATGAATGTATCTGATAGAGAAGCCTCTGTAGTGTATGAAAACGTTTGTTTTGGTATTTTTTCATGCAGAAAACTATATGCCTTTAAATTTTGTTTTGGCCAATTACAAGCAGCTATTAATTTTATTATTGTTGTTTATTTGTAATGTGCCAGCATATTCCGTAGCGCTATACATAAGTTAAGTTCCAGGCAACGACAAATTCAAAATTAACACATTGCAAAGAATGGAGGGCCCCGTCTTTGAGCTTGGAATCCGGTGTCCCCAAAGCACCGCGCAGGATTGAAACTCACAGACTTTCAATCTCAAGGTTGATGTTTGTATGTGGTACAGTAGGGAGAGAGAAGTGTTGTGTGTGTGTGGATGGAAGGGTATAGGCTTCTTTAAAGAGATGTGTTTTTATTTTTTAAGTTTTGAAGGATTTGAGGCAGGAGGATAGTCTGGTGAAGTGAGGCAAGGAGTTCCAGAGAACAGGGGCAGCGAGAGAAAAGTCCTGGAGGCGGGAGTGAGAGGAGGTGACAAGAGTGGTAGAAAGAAGAAGGTTGTTAGAAGAACAATGAGGGCGGGCGGTGGAGTATTTGAAGATGAGAGCAGAGATGTACAGGGGTGCGCTGTTGTTGAGGGCTTTGTAAGTTAGGGTCAGGATTTTACATTTTATTCTGGAGGCTAAGGGAAGCCAGTGGAGTGATTGACAAAGAGGAGCTGCTGACACTGAAAGTTGTGTACGGAAGATGAGTCTGGCGGAGGCATTCCTTATGGATTGAAGTGGGGAATACGCAGGTGGTGGGCAGGCCAACAAGAAGCAAGTGGCAATAGTCAGGACGGGAAATGATGAGAGAGTGTATTAGAATCTTAGTTGTGTCTTGCGTAAGGTAGTGTCGTATTTTGGAAAAGTTTTTTAGATGGAGAAGGCAAGATTTTGTTAGTGACTGTGAGGGATGAAAGACAGGGCAGGGTCCAGTAAAACCCCAAGGCAACAGGCTTGGGAGGAGGGAGTGATGATGGCATTGTTGACAGTAAGAGCGATGTGAGGAATAGAAGCTGTAGTAGAAGGTGGGAAGATTAAGAGTTCTAGATGGTGGGAAGACATCAAAGAGGATATACTACAGAGGCAGTTGGAGACGTGTGTTAGAAGAGAGGGGGGTAGATCTGGGGCTGAGAGGTAGATTTGAAATGCATAGAGATGATACTGAAACCCAAAATAGTTTATTAGGGTACCAAGTGAGGATGTATAGATGGAGAAGAGGAGGGGGCCTAGGACTGATCCTTGGGGTACGCCAACAGATAAGGGTGAGGAGAAGAAGAGGTGCCAAGGAAGGAGACGCTAAATGATCGATCTTGTAGGTATGAGGAGAACCACAAGAGAGCAGTGTCTCGAATGCCGAGGGAAAAGAGAATATGGAGTAGAAGTGGATGGTCAACTGTGTCAAAGTCGGCAGAGAGATCCAGAAGACGCAGAATGAAATAGTGGCCTTTTGACTTGGGGGTGAGCAGGTCATTGGTGACTTTTGTGAGAGCTGTCTCAGTGGAATGTTGTGGTCAAAAGCCGGATTGGAAGGTGTCCAGAAGGGAGTTAGAGGAGATAAAACTGGTAAGGCGGTTATAGACAAGCCGCTCCAGCAGTTTGGAAGCCAGGGGAAGTAGAGAGATAGGGCGATAGTTAGATGCAACATCAGAGTCGGATGAGGGTTTCTTAAGAGTGGGTGTAATTATGGCATTTTTTAGAGAAGATGGAAACATGACAGTATTTCGGGAAAGATTAAAGATGTGTGTGCAGGGGTAAAGTAGTTCAAAGTGGCTGTGGGAATGGGGAAGGGAGAAGACTGGGTATTGTTGGTTAATTGAGAGGGTGGAGTGTGTGAGCCACGATGAGAGGAGAATTAATTGCGGATGGTTTGAATTTTATGCATAAAATGGTTGGCAAAGTCTTCAGCCATGAGACAGAAATGGATGGGAGGAGATGGTGGGTGGAGGAGAGTATTAAAAGTGGCGAACAGCTATACATTTTAATACAATGTAACAATAAATAATGGCAGTTTGTGCAGGAAGGAATCCTGTAATGTGTAGTTTCCATGTAGAAGGAAGTAGGAGTCAGACACTGATCTGTAGATCTTTGCATTTAGCTTCTGCTGGCTTGAAGGTTAGTAAAGGGTTAAAACATGTACCCAAATGCAGTGTCTCTATTGGGAGGTTCACAGTGCCTATGTAAGCACCTCTGGGGGTGTGGAAATAAGTTTTGTTTTAAAATAAAACAAATATGTATGTATATAGAATGGCTCAATGTAATGTGTGTCTCTGATATAAGCAGCATGTGTTAGATTAGAAAAAGGAAAGCAGGGAAACTTAAATATTCCTTTCAGTTTTCATGTAACCACATATGCTGTGTCTGTTATGGCTCTCACTAATTAATTATGTTACACCTATAATATTTATCACAGTCCCTGTATAAATAATGTATCACTCACCATCAGTGATATTTACAGGAATCTCCTCCTCTTTAATCTGCTGGGGACTCCTCATATTTGTCTCTTCTTCTTGATCAGACTCTGAGAGTCCTGATGGTGTCAGTTTTTCATGGTCTGTACAAATAGGGATTTGTTACATGTCTTTATGGTCAGTACAGATTACGGGGAAGATAATGTAGGATATTCAAAACTGATAAATCACATATCATCATACAAAAAACAGAGATTGCAAAATAAATCAGATACATATCAATACATCAATACCAAACTAGTATATGTCACTAATATACATTGAATAATAACAATCCATACCAGATTGCATGACTTATTGACTCAGTATAAAGTGCATCTTACTGCTCTATGTTTGTGTAGACAGAGATATGATATTAATGTTTTTCATCCCTTTTTTATATAATAATCCTGAGTCTACAAATCAAACTGAAGAAACCAGAATCCAACCAGACTCCAGATGTCAATCAGGCTCCAGGACTCTAATGTGTCAGAGACACAAAAAAAAATACAAATATTAAATTACCAATCTCTGTCTCCACGCATTAAATGTCCAGTAAAATTCAGCACAACTTGGACCACGCCACAGTAAAAATCTCCTAAAAGCATGTTGAAATACTATTTGAATTATTGTGGATCTATCTGTTGACATTTTTCTGCCTGTCAACGACCTGTACTCCTTAATCACTTCAACCAATCATGTTGCAGGGTTGTGTATCCATTGAAGTCTATGAGAAGTAACACACTGAGAGCTGTTCAATTAATACAGCTCTTCCTTTTTTAGCTTGTGGTTTATAATGTTTTTCAAAACATAATAATAATATGCAGATCCTTATACACAGAGTATATAAAGCATGCACACAGCTATACAAGTCACAAGCAGTAATAAACAGATCCGTGTACACAGAGTATATAAAGCATGCACACAGCTATACAAGTCACAAGCAGTAATATGCAGATCCTTATACACAGAGACCCCTCTATCCAGACCACACACACCCCTTACCCGGCCCTATGTATAAAATGTAAACTGATCAGTAGTATCCTAAGAGCAAAGTGCATACAGGGTAATATATTGCTCAAGGCAAGCTGTAGAACTACAACTCCCAGCAGCTTACATGCAGAGCGCTCCCTGTGCCTGCTGGGAGGCATCCAATTTCTTTCCCACCCAATAAGGAAGAGGCAGTCAGCTTTATCCATGTGGGGAAGTATCTAACTGACATATCTTTCCCCATAAAACTAAAGAACACTGCGTAGTGCGATGCAGTGATAGGCTGCATCACACAAACCTTTTTCCAAAGGGGTAGGTGGGTCCTGGGGAGGAATGAATTAAGTAAATAAACAAAAACATTTTAAACATGTTTTCCATAATACAAATAAAATAGAGAAACAAAACCAACTTTTTAATATTATAAATAAGTTCCTCTGCCAACAGCAGCAAAGCGCTAATAATGAGGTATCTGGCCCTTTAGGTGACATTAAGTGAGAAGATCACACCTCTAGCTCTCATGGTCCTACATGTATTTTAGTGTAAATATACTTAATTCCACTTAATAGGAGGTGTTCTATTTAATATGTAATATAATTGATAGCTATGGCTCATTTAACTCACCTTCATATGGATGGGAATGATTAACAATTTGCTGAATATCACAATCTTCTTCTCCTTCATAGCCCTGTTCCTCTTTAACAGTCTCAATACACAGATTGTAATTGTCTAGTCCTGTTTGTCCAAAAGATAATTAATTATAGAAGAAAAAGGTATGATCTGTATCTTATTATACCCTTGGTGCTTGACACCACTATTATCTAAACAATATAAATAACTTTAATGGGATATTTTAATCCGGAAATAGTGCCGCTTAAAAGTTATAAAAATTGGTGCACAATATAGAATAAATAAATACTATATGATATAAGAATGAGGATAGATCAGTATCATCACCAATATAGAGATCTGGTCATGAGAGGTCCCCTAAATAAAGGGTTAACGTATTCAAAAATAATAGATGAATGAAGTATTGAATCCTCATATATCAGAATAAACTGATATACCTGAAAAAGTCAGGATATACTGATAATCATCGGATTATTCTATATAGAAAGCACTATTCTATATATAAAGAAAAAACTAATGTTAAAAACAAAATAGAGTAAAGCAGAGATCATTAATAAACTGGAGGTATCAATATATATGTAAATATCAATATCAAAGATATTAGGGACACTGTGACTTTAAAAGGTAATGAATGATAATAGAAGCTGCAGATAACATATAACAGTATAACAATATAGTGTATTGGCAAAACGTTGCCACACTTAGTATACTTGCTGTTCAGTTGCTATGCTTCATGTGTAACAACATGGCTTGTCCCATCAATTCACTATGTTAGATTGGTCCTCCAGTGGTCTCTGTCCTCTATGACTACTGATAAAAGTGCCAACGGGCCGTTTCGTCCATCCTCGTGTACTTTCTCTAAGGCTGTATTCTATGCTGGACTCTCTGCTTTATTCTGATATATGAGGATTCAATACTTCATTCATCTATTATTTTTCAATACGTTAACCCTTTATTTACGGTACCCCTCATGACCAGATCTCTATATTGGTGATGATACTGATCTATCCTCATTACTTATTCTATATTGTGCACCAATTTTTATAACTTTTAAGCGGTGCTATTTCCGGATTAAAATATCCCATTAAAGTTATTTATATTGTTTAATTAATTATAGAGCTTTATTCTACACAATACACATAACATGGTAGCTCCCCCATTGCATATTTATACAACCAGATTCAGAGAATGATAATAAATAATGTTTCTGTTATTACAATAATTATCTCTGGAGGTAGAATTTTCCAAACTGGGGTCTGTGAAATCCAAGAATCGCTTTATGTAGATTAGACCTAAAAACCAACATCATTTTTTATTATTTTTCACTTGTACTAAATAAAACTAACAATCTATATTTGTTTCCATAAGCTAGAGATACTCAGTATGAGATTGGACAAAACTACATCAGAGAAATACCGGTTTCCTGACATTACAAAAGTCCTGACAATCTCAAATCATTTTGTCCAACCTCCACAATTTGCATGTATACACACAGCTCCTCATTATATACGTACACATTTAACCATATACATGTAAATATATACGTAAATACATATATACACACACGCGCACAAGCACACGTCACTAGGTATTTACTTGTATTAAGCCGCTTTATACCAAAATTTATATGCGCTAAATAATAACATGGTTGCCTAACCTTTTTTCATGTATTGATATTTACAATCACACGCACACAGCTCTATCTAATGTTGCAGTAACTATATACACATGGCTCATAACTTTGGAATTTAAACCACAAAAAGTCATCACCTAAAATAAGCCAATCTAGTGCATGGGTTTATACATTAATTTCAGTGCAGGTTTAGGTTTGTCTGGCCTTTCCTACAACATTATAGATTGATTTACCTGTAACGTGATCTGAACTGATTACCACCGCCTGATTGTCCTTATCATCCATCATATCCTCTTCACCATATACAGTATCCAGACTTCCATCTTGGAGAACTGTAAATTCTGAAAGAGAATTAAATATATTTGTAAGATATTGTATTGTACAATATAAGATATATTTTTTTAAATGCTCATTTATTGAGCATAGTACACATATTGGCCTAGTGGCTAGGATGCAGGTACTTTCACCACAGCATCCTGGGTTCAAATCCAGCCAGGGAACCAAGAGGTCACACTGGCAAGTACTTGGATGGGAGACCACCTGGGAATACCAGGAGCTGTATGCTGTGGCCCACTGGAGAAGGAACTGGCAACCCACTCCAGTATATCTGCCATAAAAACCAAGTGGATCAGCATGGTGTATTGTCCATGAGGTCACTGAGAGTCAGACACGACTGAGCGATGCCATTTACATTCATAATTTTTCCAACTAAAAAATGATATGCAGTAAATAACTAAATATTTGATGACTACAATGTAACAACTTGAACTTTGTGTACTGACATAGTAATACTTTAGAATTTAGCATCCACTGGTCATAACTGAAAGTTGTGATTTGCTTTTGGATATTTTTTGAGCTTCCTATAAGGGAAACTTAAAAGTCACCTGAGCTCCTGTTTCTTGGGGTTCCCAAAGTACTCAGTGTCTGGCGATTCTCCATCATCACGTCCTTGTAAAGCTCCTTGTGTCCATCTATATACTCCCACTCCTCCATAGAGAAATAGACTGCAACATCATCACACTTTATAGGGACCTGGAATATACAGGTGGATATAGACAGAGGTCTAATTAAATAAATAAATAAAAATCATCACATAAAGTAAAACATTGTCCATGTTACAAAATCCATGGACAATGCCTTCCAATAAATGCACCAGATTTGGTGAAGTGAAGTAGATAATGGCAGCATCATTACAGTGACGTAGATTAGAGCTGTGTCATTACATGTTCCTGCAATTCTTACCTCTCCAGTCAGCAGCTGGATGATCTTCTGGGTGTGACTCAAGATCCTTTCGATCATCTTCTTATCCTTCATGATCTTTATTGTGTTAGTCAGATGCTGCAAGAGAGAGACCTAAGAGAATGGAAAGATGTCAGAAGCAGGAAATGTAATGTAATGTATGAAAAAAACAAAGGATATATATATATATTTGCATTAAAGTTGTGTAATACAGCATGCGTAAGCTTAAAGGAAGCCATGTTTGATAATGGCTACGGAATGAAGAGCGAGGCATTTGTGGTCATATTTGTGTGTCCCAGCTCAACTTCCCAGAATGCAGTGTAATAACTGTTTTTCTCGGAACTCTGAGCTGAAGGCAGGTTTTTTTAACTTGCTTTAGACATTCAAATGTGAACACATATGTACTTTTTATTTACTATATATACAGTCAGGTCCATAAATATTGGGACATCTACACAATTCTAAACTTTTTGGCTCTATACACCACCACAATGGATTTGAAATGACAATAATGTCAATGACAATAACAAGATGTGCTTTAACTGCAGACTTTCAGCTTTAATTTGAGGGTATTTACATCCAAATCAGGTGAACGGTGTAGGAATTACAACAGTTTGTATATGTGCCCCCCACTTTTTAAGGGACCAAAAGTAATGGGACAATTGGCTGCTCAGCTGTTCCATGGCCAGGTGTGTGTTATCCCCTCATTATCCCATTTACAAAGAGCAGATACAAGCTCCAGTGTTCATTTCAAGTGTGCTATTTGCATTTGTTGCTGTTAACTCTCAATATGAGATCCAAAGAGCTGTCACTATCAGTGAAGCAAGCCATCATTAGGCTGAAAAAAGAAAACAAACCCATCAGAGAGATAGCAAAAACATTAGGTGTGGCCAAATCAACTGTTTGGAACATACTTAAAAAGAAAGAACGCACTGGTGAGCTCAGCAACACCTAAAAAAGCTTACACAGTTCTGGAACAACATCCTATGGACAGATGAGACTAAGATCAACTTGTACCAGAGTGATGGGAAGAGAAGAGTATGGAGACAGAAAGGAACTGCTCATGATCCAAAGCATACCACCTCATCAGTGAAGCATGGTGGTGGTCATGGCGTGGGCATGTATGGCTGCCAATGAAACTGGTTCTCTTGTATTTATTGATGATGTGACTGCTGACAAAAGCAGCAGGATGAATTCTGAAGTGTTTCGGGCAATATTATCTGCTCATATTCAGCCAAATGCTTCAGAACTCATTGGACGGCGCTTCACAGTGCAGATGGACAATGACCCAAAGTATACTGCAAAAGCAACCAAAGAGTTTTTTAAGGGAAAGAAGTGGAATGTTATGCAATGGCCAAGTCAATCACCTGATCTGAATCCGATTGAGCATGCATTTCACTTGCTGAAGACAAAACTGAAGGGAAAATGCCCCAAGAACATGCAGGAACTGAAGACAGTTGCAATAGAGGTCTGGCAGAGCATCACCAGGGATGAAACCCAGCGTCTGGTGATGTCTATGCGTTCCAGACTTCAGGCTGTAATTGAATGCAAAGGATTTGCAACCAAGTATTAAAAAGTGAAAGTTTGTTTTATGACTGTTAATCTGTCCCATTACTTTTGGTCCCTTAAAAAGTGGGAGGCACATATACAAACTGTTGTAATTCCTACACCGTTCACCTGATTTGGATGTAAATACCCTCAAATTAAAGCCGAAAGTCTGCAGTTAAAGCACATCTTGTTCGTTTCATTTCAAATCCATTGTGGTGGTGTATAGAGCCAAAAAGTTTAGAATTGTGTCGATATCCCAATATTTATGGACCTGACTGTATATATATACACACACAATAGTATATTTATTGCACTGCATCCTGGGAACTTGGGCTAGAGAGACATGCAAATGAGCCATCAAAGGTTTCACATGGCTCCGTTTATGCATATGCCTGCTACATTATATAGCTTTAAATCATGGCATTGAATGGATTGGGCAGCAGTTAGGAGACCTAAACACATATAGTTGTTCCAACAGACCTCATCTGTGTGGTGCTAGCTCCTAACTCTTGCTCCAGATGTGGGTGAAGAGTGATAGAAGCCTCCACTGTAAAGAGTACAGTAAATAAATAGAACTTCTAAAATAGAAATAGAATCACAAACGTACTATTCATACTATATATATATATATATATATATATATATATATATATATATATATATATATATATATATACACACATACATATATATAATAACTAAGTCAGAGGTGCTCATCAGAGGACGAACCAACCTTAATAGGTTAGTTCTATGGACATGATAATCCACCCTGAGAGCACCTCTTTTAGCTCCCTTGTGCCCTTCTCAATACATACAGTTAGTGCTGGAGGTAACAGTGGTGTCATTATAACATTTCCATTCTCTCTCACCTCTCCGATCCTAATTAAAACATCTCCATCAGCTCTTAGCTGTCTGGTCCTCATTATAACATCTCTAGCAGCAGTCACCTCTCCAGTCCTCATTATAACATCTCCAGTGTCTCTCATCTCTCTGGTCCTCATTAGACCATCTTCAGTGTCTCGTGGCTCTCCAGTCTCATTAGACAAACTCCAGTCTCTCTTGGCTCTCCAGTCCTCATCAGACCATCTCCAGTTCTCGTTATAAAATCTACAGCAGCTCTCACCTCTCCACACCTCAATATAACATCTACAGTCTCTCTCACCTCTTTGTCCCTCATTATAACATGTACAGCAGCTGTTTCCTCTCTGGTCCTCATTCTAACATCTCCAGTCTCTCTCACCTCTCCGGTCATGATTATACCATCTCCAGCAGCTCTCACCTCTCCAGTCAGCAGGCTGATGATCTCCAGGGCGTGAGTCAAGATCCTCTCAGTCATCTTTTTGTTGATTATTAATGAGTCAGATGCTGTAAGATTGAGATACAACATAAAAAAATAGTAGAGATGACAGAAGTAATAAAACTGAGGAAATTGTGGACCTTTTTGACTGCATTGCATCATTATTATTATTATTATTATTATTATCCTTTATTTCTAATGTGCCAACATATTCTGTAGCTCTGTACAGGGTAGATACAAGTCAAAAACAATTTTAACAAATTACCAAAGAATGTAAGGAACTGTTATTGAGTTTAAAATCAGCAAACAAAGTGCTTTCCCAAAACCACCTAACATGATTGAAAACTCACAGTCTAAAGTATACGGGTGGGGTACAATACATGCATGTGCATATTAATGCTATAGAAATTGGGATGTTATTGACAGTTATTACAACAAACTCATTTGTTGGATTTTATTGGGTATAAATGACACAGTGAATCTAGACTAGAACAGACTGATCAGTCACTAGCATTATATTTACTAGAGAGAGGGAATCCATAATGATAATAATTCTGGGCCCACTGCCAAACTACCCAAGTAAACCATTGTTACTGCAAGAAATAAAAAGAAATCCATTGGAAGGAGAGATATAATGGAAAAATATATAGGGAGAATTAATAGTACATATGAAGACGCACACAACTATCCAAAGGATAGGGGGGGTGGCGTTCCAGGAAATGACGGAGTGAGACGCATTACGCGCCTGCAGGCTGTGAGGGAGGACATGCTGGCAAGCTGAGACGCTGAACAGCTATCCCCCCTCTCCCTCCCTTGTGTCTCTTTACCCCCCTCTCCCTTTACCCCCCTCTCCTTTCCCTGTGTCTCTTTAGCTCCTTTGGGGCTCATTGCGAGGCTCCAACCCCTCTACCTTCCGGGCCTCATTGCAGGCCGTGGCATGGGCTGCGCGCATGCGCAAGCCCGTAACTTTGCAAGCATTACACACAAACTCGCAATTACGACAACTATATATATAATGGAGTGAAAAGTTGCCTTGTAAATATTACAGCCAATCAGTAATAGAAAGCATTGAGTTACCTGAGCTCCTGTTGAAGGTCTGGTGAGTCTCATCCATCATCTCCAAATGTCCCACTATATAATAATAAAAGACCCAGTAGGGGTATTAGGTTTCAGTAAAACTATCCAGTATAAGACCATAGAGATTTCCCTAAGCATTTAATGTAGCTGCTGTGATAGGTTAAGAATAATGTTAAAGGTATATGCAAGTGAGCTGGGTTATGAATGCATACGATAGAGGGGAATTAGTAGTGTTTGATTGCATTAATTTGCATGCACTAGGTTTTTTCAGATTTGCATAAAAATATGTTTCAGGTGATGTTTACAGCCAATCAGCAATGCTGTATGAAGGCTGTATGCGGCTGCTACACTGGGTCCTTAAAGGACCATAAATAAACATTCAAGTAAAAATGCTTGAGCGGTTACACGGTTGTTCATTAAACACACACCCTCTCCTTGATAAATTCTGACAAATTATAATTGTACTGAAACCAAACATTTCAGCTTCTTATTCCTATACTAATCTGTCTTTTAGGAAAATTAGCATTTATGCTTGATTTATGGTCCTACAATGACCTGCAAAGATTGAGGAAAAGTTCATGTGTCTCTGTGTGAGGGAGTCCATGCAATTCATTGGGGTTGGGAGATATCTCAGGGGCAATTGACTGGGGCTGGGGGAGGTGATGGGGCAATTCACTGGGGCTGGGAGAAATCCCAGGGGCAATTCACTGGGGCTGGGAGAAGTATCACCTGGGATGTAGATAAAACAATCAGTGAATGAAGGGACACAGACCTTGTTCTTGGTATAACAGAAATCTAAAGGAAATCTGCAGCTCAATTCACAGACCAAAAAGATACAATGTATTATGTGTGCTAATTTTTGCTGGGATTTTCAGGGGGTGTCAACATTGATAGAAAACAGTTTGCAAATGCAAGAAATTAAGCAAACTTTAGGGTAACTGTTTAAATGTTTATTTTGGTATGTTTTCATGCACAACTAATGCTCCTCTATCAGGTGCATTCATAATCCAGCTCACTTGCATATACCTTTCATATGTTTAATTCTGGGCTATAGGAGCAGTCATTGTGTCACTGGCCTAAAGTCCAGGTCTAAGACAAGAGCCCCTGTTATACCTGGCTCTCTATTCACACACACATAGGACTCCACATGACTTTATAGGTTAAACACACTACTTGTACAATGAATAACAGGGTATCAAACACTGTAATACTGGGTAGGGCATTGGGGTGAAGAAATATGGGTGACAGAAAGGACAAGTAGGATGGATTAGGGAGGGAAAGTATTGGAATTAAACTGTGATTGGAGAAAACAGTTTCCAAGGATTATAGCAATTATAAGATTTGTATGAGCTGTAGTCTAGCTACAAAATGTACTTGACCAAGCCACATTATTTATTTATTGATACAAACACTATGGTATACCCTGGTTTTGCCCTATAAATATATCACAGAGATATGAAGCCTCCCTCTTCACTATATACATATGAACAAGTGCAAAGAGATATTAAATAAAAATATATATATATATACATTAGGTAGGTAGATAGATAGATAGATAGATAGATAGATAGATAGATAGATAGATAGATAGATAGATAGATAGATACCTCCTCAGAATACACTCACAGCTCTTGTCCTGGCTCAGAATCCAGTGGAATTCCGGTTGCTGGGAAAAAGCTCTGACGTCATGACGCACGTTGTACAGGAAGCGAAATGCAAAAGGATGTTTCAGCCAATGGATATAATGCACGATACACACATTAAAGACAGAATTAACACCGCAAATGTCTTGACCAATTAAATAATCGGACATCAATAGTGCATAATAACTCAATGTAAATGCTCCAGCTACAGATTCACATAATGATACACACTAATATACACAAAGCGTCTCGAGGGACACAGTCATCTACTGTGTTGATTGGCTACTGATTGTACTGCAGTGCTTTCTGGGACTTGTAGTTTGGTGCAGTCATCATTCGCTTCCTGTTCTTTTCCAAGATGGCTACCTTCATTTGATCTTTGTGTGTCCGAGTTCTCAGCAGATAGCTAAAGTGATTCATGTTCCAAATAGTGATCAGGAGAAAATATAGGGAATTTGGATCTCTGACTAATACTGGACTATAATAATATTAATGTTGGAGGAGTCATAGTAGTACATAGGTAATACAAAGTGATGGGAGAGTGTATTTTTATATATAGTTTGTGTACATAAGTATATTTATTGCATAAGGAGTTAGAGCTTGTCACACATGAAAAGGGTTATGCAAAGCAAGTATTTATTTAGTGCGTGTAAGTAACACATGTCATGCTGTATTTAGATTACATATATATATATATATATATATATATATATATATATATATATATATATATATATATATATATATATTTGAGCACAAAGAGCTGTGTGTACATATCGATGAAAAGTACATTATTTCTGGTAAATCTGATTATTTTAGTAACTAATCTCAGATGTGTCTCCATGTGATATAGGTGGACACAAAGTGAAGATAGATGAGAATCACCTGAACATGACTGTTTGATGTAGATGGACACAAAGTGACGATAGATGAGAAACACCTGGACATGACTGTGTGATGTAGATAGACACAAAGTGATAGAGAAGAATCACCAGAACATGACTGTGTAATGTAGGTGGACACAAAGTGATGATAGATGAGAATCACCTGAACATGACTATGCAATATAGATGGACAGAAAGTGATGATAGATGAGAATCACCTGAACATGGCTGTGGTGGTGTCATTACACAGTAGCTCAGATGACACCTGTGACAGGGCCAGATTTATATTTCTTGCCAAATAACACCCCCACAATATGTATAGGTACCCCACTAACACACCCAGGGCATCCCTGATATGGGTATCCACCAACACTCCCCAGAGCACCCCAGGTATGAGTACCCCACTAACATCCCCCAGGGCAATCTTAGTATGGGATGGGTACCTTAGGGCATCCCTTGAATGGGTAACCCCCTAACAACCCCAGAACACCCCTGTTTTGGGTACCCCACTTACAGCCTCCTGGTTACCCCTGGTATGGGCACACCACTAACACCCCCAGGGCATCCCTGATATGGGTATCCACCAACTCCCCCCAGTGCATTTCTGATATGGGTACACCACTAACACCCCCCAGAGCACCCCTGGTATGAGTACCCCACTAATATCCCCCAGGGCAATCTTAGGATGTGATGGGTACCTCACACAAACCCACCAGGGCATCCCTTGAATGGGTAACCCCCTAACAACCCCAGAGCACCCCTGGTTTGGGTACCCCACTTACAGCCTCCTGGTTACCCCTGGTATGGGCACACCACTAACTGCCCCAGGGCAACCCTGGTTTTGGTAAACAACTTATACCAATACTTATTTGGAAGAGCTCAATGATAGAGGTTGAGTTATTATAAGACATCTGTGTAATAGGTGATGTGAGTAGGATCAAAGAGCTCAGAATTTGAATTGTCAGTGACAGAAATGGGACATTTTTTTTTCTAATTACTTTCCCTCACTCCATAAACATACCTCTGTAGTCCGTCGTCATTAAGTGGGCTCTTTCACATGAAAGGATTTAGAAATTTCCTTAGAGGCAGTTTATTTTATATTTATATATGATCTTACAGTGTTCAGCCTTCAGGTGTTCCAAGGCTTGAGAAGGAAGAGACAAATATGAGCGATCTGTCTGAGATAAAGGATGACGAAATTCCTGCAAATATCAATGAATGTGAATGAGAAATTATAATTAAAGTAGAATGTTCTGGGTTTGACATCATATATAGTCATTATGACATAATTGTGTTTTCAGAACATAAAATATGAATGGTTTGTACTGATGATGTCAATACTGTTATTGTATAAAGTGCTGAACAAATAGAGGAGATGAGTGTGAGGAGCCACAAGCACAGGTTAGTGTACAACATGTATGGCATGTCTGAAGAATTCAGGGCACAGGATGGTGTACATATATAAAACTTATAAGGGATGCAGGGCACAGGGGAGTGTCTATGAATGACTTATTTGAGGCATCTAGAGCTCAGGTAGATATATGATTGTAGCCTTTGAAAAAGCTGCACACAAACAGCCATCAGGCAAAACAAATAGGCAACATTTAAAAGGGGCTATGTAGCTTGACTAATAGGCATTCTTAGATAAATTATTTGTAGTTGTGAGGTTCCTTGTAAGGGCTATGTGACGCCTAATTAAATGGTGAAAACTTGTAGTTACAGCCTACAACTTACCGATGATCCCCATTACTGATAGCATGTAGCTCCATTTTACACATGCAAAATTAGAGGGACATAGGGTTTATTTGAACTCAACACTTGATACTTACTGGTGTGAGGTTGTTTTCAGGCTAGTATAAGGTCTACAGACAGTAGATCCTAAATTCTTTAGCCTAATTATATTGTATTCTAAACAAGAGCTAGTTTCTCATGTACTGCAGAGTTTTTTTTTAATTTGTTGTGGCTTTAGAACCCCTTCAGCTTCATTTTGTTATTTTAGAGGTATATCTTTTCTGCATGCTTGTGGAGCAGTTGTTGTCTGGCATTTTCAATTAAGCTCAGTCGATCGTGGATTTATTAGGCTTTCGTTGTGCATAGAAGGGCACCCTAGCCAGCTTTGGGGCATCAATACAGCCATGACCGGATCACCCATTAGAAAAAGTAGGCAGCTGCCTAAGGATGCTTCCCTGTGATCAGTGCTTGATTTTTGGGGCTTAAAATCCCCTTAAAATACTTTTTTTAGCTAAAAACAAAATGCTGCAGTTCACAGACCGCCTGGAACTACAATGTAGAGCTCAATGTTCCCTTCCTCAGCGTTTCCTGAATGTAGAGAAAGGAACTGCACGAGAGCATAAGTTAGATTCTACAATATCATGGTTTTCCACTAAAATGTTTTTTTTTGTAAGTAAATACTGGTAGAAAGTAGGTACTCTGTATGAATGGCTATTTATACTGTATGATTACAGGTATTCCTGGGTGAATATTTATTTATATATTTATTATAATCGTTTATTTGTAACGTGCCAAAATATTCTGTAGCGCTATACATAAGTTAAGTTACAGACAATGACAAGTTCAAGATTAACACATTGCAAAGAATGGAGAGCCCTGTCTTAGAGTTTTGAATCTGGTGTCCATAGCACTTTCCCTAAAGCACCTTGCAGGATTGAAACTTGCAGATTTGCAATCTAAAGGTTATTTATATTGCAATAATAGGAGACCCTGACTGTACATTTATATACTGTTATAGTAATTATAGGTGGCCCTTGCTGAATATGTGTACATTTGTTTAATTACAGTTCCTGGTTAAATATTTATGTGTTTACTTTATAATTATAGTTGACCCTGGGTGAATATGTAAATGCATATGATTTTAGTGAGCCCTGGCTGAATATATATTTTGAAAAAAAAAAATGTAACCCTGGAGGAATTATGATTATAGATGACCCTCATTAAATATGTATGTGTTTATAATTAAAGGTGAAAATGGCTGAATATGTATACATTCATATGATTAGAGGTGAACCTACCTGAATATACATTAACATTGACAATTAAAGTTGAATATGTGTATTACTGTGGTCCCTGGCCTATGTCCTGTATATGTCTATAGGAAACATTGGCTGAATATGTGTTTGTTTGTATGAGGCACTGACTAAATATTTATATACTGTATTGCTATGATGATTCCACGTGACCCTCTCTGAATATTTATACATTAGTATGATTTTAGGAGACGCTGGCTGAATATGTATACATTTATAGTATTAGACAGGACCTAAATATGAAAATATATACATATTTATTTTATTTCACAGTACCATGGCTTAATATGTGTATACTTATTTCAATGTAGGTGATCCAAGCTGATTATGTATATATTTGTATTATAATTTTAGTGGGCCCTTAGTGAATCCTGATATAATTTTAAGAGGCCCTGGTCTAATATGTTTAGATTACATAAGTGATCCTGACTGAATATGATGACATTTATATGTAGGGAACCCAGTGTCCGATGGTGGAATGTTAAACTGGGAGGGCGGTAGACTTTAGAATGCTATCTATCTATCTATCTATCTATCTATCTATCTATCTATCTATCTATCCAATTATCTATCTATCTATCTCTCTTAAATTTCACCAGGGCCCAGCAGAGGCATCAAAATGTATTTTATCTAATTAAAAATTATTTGTGCACACCTTGCTCCTCCATTTTACTGCCCAGGAACTCCAAAAAGGTGGCTCCGGGCCTAAATACAGGTTGGTTGAGACTTCCAGATAGGATCCCTCGAGGATCATGGGGGTTCTCTTTCTATCTTTAGCTTAATGTGTTTGGATTATGGTCATGAGCTAGTATCCTAGGATCCCTAAAATGATGTGAGGGGATCAAATTACTGAAGCTGGCTTTAAGATATACTCATTATTAAAGACAAAACTGGAATTATTATCCAGCTTGCAAGAGAGAAACTTCGTTTGGTGAATAGGTTTCTTGTTTTTAAATTAACAGCGCTTTTGTTGCTTAATCAAGTTTCCAATTTTTCTATTTTTTTGTTACTATTATTGGTATCAAGTACCTGAAAATTGTATTGTAATATTGTTGAGTGTACATATATGACTTATCTGAGATACAGTGGATATACAAAGTCTACACACCCCTGTTAAAATGTCAGGTTTCTGTGTTGTAAAAAAATGAGACAAAGATAAATTATTTCAGAACTTTTTCCACCTTTAATGTGACCTATAAACTGTACAACTCAATTGAAAAACAAACTGAAATCTTTTAGGTAGAGGGAAGAAAAAATATAAAAAAAAAATAATATGATTGCACAAGTATGCACACCCTTAAACTAATACTTTGTTGAAGCACCTTTTGATTTTATTACAGCACTCAGTATTTTTGGGTATGTGTCTATCAGCATGGCACATTTTGACTTGGCAAGATTTGCCCAATCTTCTTTGCAAAAACACTCCAAATCTGTCAGATTGCGAGGGCATCTCCTGTGTACAGCCCTCTTCAGATCACCCCACAAATTTCCAATCGGATTCAGGTCTGGGCTCTGGCTGGGCCATTCCAAAACGTTAATCTTCTTCTGGTGAAGCCATTCCTTTGTTGATTTGGATGTATGCTTTGGGTCGTTGTCATGCTGAAAGATGAAGTTCCTCTTCATGTTCAGCTTTCTAGCAGAAGCCTGAAGGTTTTGTGCCAATATCGACTGGTATTTGGAACTGTTCATAATTTCCTCTATCTTACTAAGGCCCCAGTTCCAGCTGAAGAAAAACAGCCCCAAAGCATGCTGCTGCCACCACCATGCTTCACTGTGGGTATGGTGTTCTTTTGGTGATGTGCAGTGTTGTTTTTGCACCAAACATATCTTTTGGAATTATGGCCAAAAAGTTCAACCTTGGTTTCATCAGACCATAACACCTTTTCCCACATGCTTTTGGGAGACTTCAGATGTGTTTTTGCACAATGTAGCCTGGCTTGGATGTTTTTCTTCGTAAGAAAAGGCTTTTGTCTTGCCACTCTACCCCATAGCCCAGACATATGAAGAATACGGGAGATTGTTGTCACATATACCACACAGCCAGTACTTGCCAGATATTCCTGCAGCTCCTTTAATGTTGCTGTAGGCCTCTTGGTAGCCTCCCAGACCAGTTTTCTTCTCGTCTTTTCATCAATTTTGGAGGGAGCTCCAGTTCTTGGTAATGTCACTGTTGTGTCATATTTTCTCCACTTGATGATGACTGTCTCCACTGTGTTCCATGGTATATCTAATGCTTTGGAAATTCTTTTGTACCCTTCTCCTGACTGATACCTTTTAACAATGAGATCCCTCTGATGCTTTGGAAGCTCTCTGTGGACCATGGCTTTTGCTGTGGGATGCGACTAAGAAAATTTCAGTAAAGACAAAATAGAGCAGCTTAACTTTATTTGGGGTTAATCAGAGGCACTTTAAATGATAGCAGGTGTATGCTGACTCCTATTTCACATGATTTGGAATGTGATTGCTTAATTCTGAACACAGCTACATCCCCAGTTATAAGAGGCTGTGCAGACTTATGCAACCACATTATTTTTCTTCTTTTTTTTCCCTCCACCTAAAAGATTTCAGTTTGTTTTTCAATTGAGTTGTACAGTTTATAGGTCACATTAAAAGTGGAAAAAGTTCTGAAATTATGTATCTTTGTCTCATTTTCTTACAGCACAGAAACCTGACATTTTAATAGGGGTGTGTAGACTTTTTATATCCACTATATATATATATATATATATATATATATATATATATATATATATATATATATACATATTTAAAGAGCCATAAAGGGCCACTGAAAATTACAATGCTAAATAAATGTTTTAATTTGCCAATACCCATTAAAAGAATCCTGTTCAATTATTTTGAAAACAAAGGCCTATATGAATCTTTATTTGCAAACAGCTTCTCCAACTCCAGCCAAGCTGCTTTTCTACACAATATAAGATAATCAAGAGAGTGGTGCCAGATCTGCCTATGTGAAGGGGTGTCATGCCCAGGGGGACCACTTGGCTTTTGGAACTGTTAAAATATTATCAGCCCTCGGCTGGCAATGGTTAATACTGCATAATTCTTTCGCTTTCTAAAGGATGATGTCATGGCCACATGGAAGTTGAGACTGTTACAGACAAGATAGCATGGAATGGTTAATTATGTTAGTGCATTAATTGGTATAAGATTTTCACATGGTCATGTTAAATTGTCAGGTTTTCCCCGGGGTTTAAATAAAACATGTTATGTGGTTTCCCCTGGGAAGGGGACCACAAGTTAAGGGGTACTAATTTGAGGAGTATGAAGACTGTCCAGTGGACTAGGGGAGGCTGGCAGACACCAGGGAAGCAATAGGCATTCAGTTAAGCAATGATTGGTGAGATAAGATTAGACATGTTTGTCCTAGTTAGTACTGCTTTAATGGATGTCCAGGTAAACTTACAATTAACAACCGCAGTCTGTGGCTACAGTATGAGCTGCAAAATAGGACACCAGTTGGGCACGAACCCACAACTGCTGTCAAAAGCAGAGACTAGATATCAGTAGAGCTATAGGAGAGGAAAAGACCTGTCAAAGGACTTAATAAGCTTGTCAAAAAGGAACACTGAAGCAGTTGCTTCAAGAAACAGATGGTCCTTTTTTGTTGGTAATATACACCCGCTTAGCCCTTTGTCCCTATTCATGTCTATAGCACTATTGAAGTCAATGGGCATTTAAGTACATGATTTCTCTGGAAGCCCTGGCCGGCCTTGAAAGTGAGTATCCCCGGTATCACCTCCCCGAAAGTAACTACATGCATTCTGGTTCTGTACCTTCATAGTGTCCGCCCCCTATCAGTACAGAGTCAGATTACCTAGTTTGATTCTGCCCCTAGAAACCGAGTGTAACTTGTCCCCGCATATAACATGTCCCTACTTAGAAACATAGGGAAAACCCCTCCGACTCTTCATACTAATTCATAGTGTCCACCTGCTAGTCGGTGTAGAGTTGAATATCCGAATAAGTTCTACCACCTCTACCCTAGGTAACTTGTCCCTGAATGTAACTTGTACCAGCATGGTGTAATCACAGGTTCTGCATTTAGCCGCAAGCTGCAAAAGGAGGCGCTAGATCCAGTTATTGGGAAGCTGGGAACAGAAAGATTCTACATGTTTCTACTATATTACAGGGACATAGAACCTGAGTAGGGGTAGTGTTTATATTTTTTTAGCAATTATGGAAGGGTTTAATATGACAAAGGGCCCACTAGATAGTGATCTAGGATAAAAAAAGTAATTTAGAAATAACTATGATAGCATTTTAGAAAAGTTTTGCAAATTTTCACAAGGTGGAGCTGCAAGATCAAAAATGTATTTCCGTGTCAACCAAAATGGTGCCATAAATGAAATGGCTATGAATATCAGAGAAAATTATATTTTGTGTTGCATTCTAATAGTATATATGTGCTGAAATATATATATATATATATATATATATATATATATATATATATATATATATGTATATATATTCTCCCCATTCCCTTTAAATAAAGTAGCAGCCAGTTCACAGAGAGTAGCAGTCTCATAAACAAAGAGCTTGGAGGACCACTACATGTTAAGAAAAAATACAGTTGTTTGTCCAGTATGCACCAAAAAAATGATATCAGCAGCTGTGTCATGAGGATAAAGTATGTTTTTGCAAAATCTGAAATGTGAAGACTCTGTTTATGAGTAAAGGAATCAATTTTGTGTTTGTTATATCATGTCCTCAGAGCTGAATCATGAGGGCATACATTTTTAAATATACTAATAGGGATATTTGTCGGTATTACGATCATATTGCCTATGACCTACTGGGCATTTCAAGGATATTTTTGTCTACCTTTTTTTCAGACTATAAACTAAAAGTTCACCTAAACAGAGACTGCTAAAATGAATATTTTCTCTAAAATACTTCTATTGATTGCGTGCATAGCTATTAATGTTGTTTGTTTTCCCAAAACTACAATGCTTATCACTATATTCCTCGCTGTTGTAGGTGCAGAACTCTCACCAGTGCATGTGATGAATTGCACTGGCAAACTTGGCTCTGGAAGGTCCAGTGCTATACTGTCCCATAGCCCCAATTGCTCCCCAGTCTCCCATGTGGTCCCCATCCCCATTCTCTTGTGTAGCCCCCATGGCTTCGGGGTTGTGTCAATCTCTGGCTGTCCATCCAGTTTGAGGGCCCTGGTGAGAGACCCAGCCTTTGGAGGAGGGGGATAAAGAGAGAGAGACACAGAACAGAGAGAGACAACACACAGACTAACAGCACAGAAAGAGACATACTGCAAAAAGAGAGATAGACAGCGTGCAGAAAGAAAGACAGCACAGAAAGACACAGCAGACAGAGAGAGAGACAGCAAAGAGTGAGAGAGAACATACCATACAAAACAGCAAGTGACATAACCACCACCATTACACACCTCAAATAGAGAGAGAGATACAGCACACAGAGAGACAGCACAGAAAGCCAGCACATATACATAGTGGAATAACCACCACTATTACACATCAGAGAGAGAGAGACAGATAGCAAAAAGTGAGTGAGAACATGCCACACAACACAGCAAGAGGCATAACCACCAAAATTACACACGTCAGAGAGATAGACACAGCAAAGAGAGAGACAACGCAGCGCACATACAAAAATAAAAGCACTGAGAGAAAAAGCACACAGACAGCACAGAGAGAGACAGCAAAGGGAGAGAGAGACAGACAAAAATAGTGAGAGATAACTCGCCACAGAACACAGCAAGAGCAAACACACATAACAGTGGCATAGCAACCGCCATTACAAAACTCAAAGTGCGAGACACACAGTACAGAGAGACAGCACAGAGACACACAGCATACAGGCAACACAGAGAGAGAGAGCATATCACCACATAACAGAGAGAGAGACAGCACAGAGAGAGACAGCACACACAATTCAAGATAACATTCTATGAAGTTACTAGTATATATACAGTTGCAAGCAAAAGTATGTGAACCCTTTGGAATTATATGGATTTCTGCACAAATTGGTCATAAAATGTGATCTGATCTTCATCTATGTCACAACAATAGACAATCACTGTGAGGAATTGACTCTGCTGGGATTCAAACCCTGGTTTGCATGTTGCTAAACCTCATCCCTACCGGTACGCCAGCCTGCCTCTTGCAGAGTTGCCTAAGATCTGATACTTTGACTCTAAAAGCAATGCAATCAGTGACAACTCTCTTTAGCTGTGTCTGGTCAGCTGTCTGGTTCTTGGCCTATATAAGGCACTTCCTGTCTCTGTATCCTTGCCAGATTATTGTTGGTTCCTGATCCCTTCAATAAAGCTTGTTCCTGTTTCACCTACAAGTTGCTGAACTGGATTATTGCTGACCTTGGCTGCTGGTCTCCACAACCTTGTGATTCCTATATCATTACAGAATAATCTGGCCCTTTCATGGAGACCACCGGGTCAGATTCTGCATTGGCCCAGCAGGTTGCTTTTACTGCAAGAACTGTGCAGACCCAGGCACAGACCATTCAAGTGCTGCAGGACCAGGTAGCTGAACTGCAGGCCCAACAGGTTGCTTTTACTGCAAGAACTGTGCAGACCCAGGCACAGACCATTCAAGTGCTGCAGGACCAGGTAGCTGAACTGCAAAATAAATTTCAGTCAATGCACAGTGAGTATACCAGCTACAGGGCACGTGATGTTGCGGCTGCTACTGTTACACCTGCACAAGATGCCCGCTTGCCCCTGCCAGAAAAGTTTGGAGGAGATCGCAAAAAATGTAGGGGTTTCCTAAATCAATGCCGTTTGCACTTTATGATGTTACCTCACCAATTTCCATCTGAAAGAGAGAAGGTGGGATTTATTTTTTCACTATTCAAAGATGAAGCCCTGGCTTGGGGCTCCCCTCTTCTGGAACAGGACAGTCCAGTCTTGGGTAATCTAAATGACTTTCTTGAGGCCATGTGCCTAGTTTTTGATGACCCCAATCGATGTGCTACAGCAGAAGCCACTCTCCTTCATTTGCATCAAGGGAGGCGCTCTGTGGCTGAATATGCTGCTGAATTCAGACAGTGGGTTGCTGATACTACCTGGAACCAATCAGCTCAGAGGTTCCACTTCAGAAAATGTCTATCAGAAGCTATAAAAGATGAGCTAGCTCGTGTTGATCTTCCTGCTGACTTTGATGCATTTGTGCGTTTGGCTATTCGTATCGATCAGAGACTTTCTGAAAGAAGATTGGAAAGACAGGGCTCTTTTAGACCAAGTACTACTCCTATTTCCTATTCAAGAACTTCTACTCTGATCCCACAAACACCTACAGACTCTGAGCCAGAGGCTATGCAGGTAAATCTAATAAGAGGGCCATTATCCAATGAAGAAAAACAGTGGCGACGCACTCACACTTTATGCCTGTATTGTGGTAGTGCAGGGCACTATGCCATTAATTGCCCTAGCAAATCCAAAAGAACAATAGCTATGGCTGCTGAGGGCGCACAGATTCGACACCAATCCCAGATTGCAGATCAACTGGATTCTGTCACACAACCCTTGTTTTCTCTGGCTCATGGTGAAGAGGGTATGCTGACTCAACATCCTCATTTTGTGGTACCTATCACGTTGCAATGTGGTGATCATAAAATTTCAACTACAGCTATG
The DNA here is from genome assembly GCA_027410445.1 of Discoglossus pictus. NCBI lineage: Eukaryota > Metazoa > Chordata > Amphibia > Anura > Alytidae > Discoglossus > Discoglossus pictus. Next base: position 17,290,805 of record CM050169.1, on the reverse strand, counting down.
ATAGATTCTGGAGCAGGCGGAAACTTTATGGACATTAAATTTGCAGCAGGAAATAGAATTCAGTCTATCCCTAATTCTTGACCTGTGTTAATGGAGACAGTGGACGGTTCTCCACTTACGTCGGGCCCGGTTACACATGAGACTGTGCCCTTAAAGTTGACTCTGGAAGTGAATCACCATGAGACTATATCTTTCCACCTAATTTCCTCAACACAGTTTCCAGTGATTTTGGGGGTACCTTGGCTTGCTCTGCATAACCCACAAATTGATTGGAAGATCAGAACTTTGTCCTTTCCTTCAGAACACTGCTTAATGAATTGTCAACCCACCAAGGTAACACTTGTTGCCACAACAATTAATGAAATGGTTGCTACAAACTTGACTAAGCTTCCTCTACAATATCATGATTTTGCAGATGTCTGTGATAAGAAGAATGCTGATCAGCTTCCACCCCACATGCCTTATGATTGCCCAATAGAGCTGTTGCCTGGGGCTGCTATCCCATTTGGCCGTATATATTCCCTTTCTGAGCCTGAATTGAAAGCTCTTCGTGAATACATACAAGAAAATCTTGCCAAAGGTTTTATTCGACCATCTACTTCCCCTGCAGGAGCTCCTATATTCTTTGTAGAGAAGAAAGATGGCAGCCTACGGCCATGTGTTGATTACAGGGACATTAATAACATCACTGTTAAAAACCACTACCCCTTGCCTCTCATTCCTGAACTTTTGGAGAGACTTCGCTCAGCTAAAATATTTACAAAGCTTGATCTTCGAGGGGCATATAATCTGGTTTGCATAAGACCAAATGATGAATGGAAAACAGCTTTCAGTACCAGGTAAGGGCATTACGAATATCTAGTAATGCCATTTGGGCTTTGTAATGCCCCTGCAACTTTCCAGCATCTTATCAATGATGTACTACGAGATCTCCTGGATCAGTTTGTTGTGGCATATTTGGATGATATCCTAATATTCTCTGATAATCTTGAAAACCACAGAAAACAGGTCTGTATAGTTCTGGAGCGCCTTCGTACCCACCACCTATACATTAAACTAGAAAAATGTGAATTTGAACAAACAGACATTCAATTTCTGGGGTATGTCATAACTCCTAAAGGTTTAACTATGGACTCAAGTAAAATTAAAGCTGTGCTGGACTGGCCCATCCCCAAGAATGAAAAAGATGTCCAGAGATTTGTGGGGTTTGCCAATTTATACAGGCGTTTCATTAAGAATTTCTCTGCCTTTATTACACCGATCACTGAACTCACACGTAAGGGGACTCCTTTTCAGTGGTCCGATAAGGCTGATACCGCATTTTCCCGATTAAAGACTCTGTTTACATCTGCCCCCGTCCTGGTCCATCCTCAGCCGGAATTACCATTTATTGTGGAAGTTGATGCTTCTGATTCAGCTGTTGGTGCTATACTGTCTCAAAGGACTGGACCTAAGATGCTGTTACATCCGTGTGCCTTCTATTCCCGCCAGATGGTGCCAGCAGAAAGAAACTATGACATAGGGAATAAAGAACTATTGGCTATAAAAGCTGCCTTCACCGAATGGAGACATCTCTTGGAGGGAGCTACCCATCCAATTACTGTCCTCACAGATCACAAAAATCTGGAATGTATTCGATCAGCTAAGAGACTGTCAGCCAGACAAGCACGCTGGTCCCTATTCTTCTCGAGGTTTAATTTTTTGGTTACATACCGTCCTGGCTCCAAGAATGGTAAGGCGGATGCCTTGTCTAGAATAGCTGACCCCCTCCATGCTACCGTAACCAAGACCACCATCTTGCCGGAGGATATATTTATAGGAGTTACTTTTCCTTCTGATCTGATGTCTCGCATTAAAAAGGGCCACGCTGAAGACCCAGTTCTTCGTGATCCTCCTCGTGATCTCCATATGACGATGCTTAATGGGTTTTGGATTTTTCAACAACGTCTGTTTGCTCTGGAGTCAGTGCGACTGGACCTTTTACGTCTCTACCATGACTCAAAACCAGCAGGTCATCCAGGAATCCGAAAGACACAAGAGCTACTCGCCCGATCCTTTTGGTGGCCCAAGTATTATGAGGATGTTAAGAAGTATGTGTCCTCTTGTGATGTATGTGCCAGACATAAGACTCCTCGCTCATCCCCTGTTGGCTTGCTTCAGCCTCTTCCGATTCCTCATCGTCCCTGGGGATCTATATCCATGGACTTTATTGTGGAACTACCTCCCTCTAAGGAACACACTACCATTCTTGTTGTTGTGGACAGGTTAACTAAGATGGGTCATTTCATACCAGCTCGTGGTCTCCCTTCAGCTAAACATCCAGTGTTTCACGTTGCACTGCTTAAACCTTTTCATGAAAATACTTTCCCTGGCCGAGCCCTACCTGCCCCACCTCCAGTCCTCGTGGATGGCGAAGATGAATACGAAGTGAAAAAAATTCTTGACTCCAGGATCTTCCGTAACAAGCTTCAATATTTGGTTCGGTGGAAAGGCTATGGTGAGGAGGATAGATCGTGGGAACCAGTGGACAATATTCACGCTCCTGATCTTCTTCAGTCTTTCCATGCACAGTACCCTGCTAAACTGGGTAATAGGGCATCCAGAGGCTGCGCCTATAGAGGTGGGGGTAATGTGAGGAATTGACTCTGCTGGGATTCGAACCCTGGTTTGCATGTTGCTAAACCTCTTCCCTACCGGTACGCTAGCCTGCCTCTTGCAGATTTACCTGAGATCTGATACCTTGACTCTAAAAGCAATGCAATCAGTGACAACTCTCTTTAGCTGTGTCTTGTCAGCTGTCTGGTTCTTGGCCTATATAAGGCACCTGATCCCTTCAATAAAGCTTGTTCCTGTTTCACCTACAAGTTGCTGAACTGGATTATTGCTGACCTTGGCTACTGGTCTCCACAACCTTATGATTCCTATATCATTACAATCACACTCTGCTTAAACTAATAACACACAAAGAATTAAATGTTACCATGTTGTTATTGAACACACCATGTAAACATTCACAGTGCAGGTGGAAAAAGTATGTGAACCCCTAGACTAATGACATCTCCAAGAGCTAATTGGAGTGAGGTGTCAGCCAACTGGAGTCCAATCAATGAGATGAGATTGGAGGTGTTGGTTACAGCTGCCCAGTCCTATAAAAAAACACACACCAGTTCTGGGTTTGCTTTTCACAAGAAGGATTGCCTGATGTGAATGATGCCTCGCACAAAAGAGCTCTCAGAAGACCTACGATTAAGAATTGTTGACTGCATAAAGCTGGAAAGGGTTATAAAAGTATCTCCAAAAGCCTTGCTGTTCATCAGTCCACGGTAAGACAAATTGTCAAAATGGAGAAAGTTCAGCACTGCTGCTACTCTTCCTAGGAGTGGCCGTCCTGTAAAGATGACTGCAAGACCACAGCGCAGACTGCTCAATGAGGTGAAGAAGAATCCTAGAGTGTCAGTTAAAGACTTACAGAAGTCTTTGGCATATGCTAACATCCCTGTTAGCGAATCTACTATAAAACACTAAACAAGAATAGATTTCATGGGAGGATACCACAGAGGAAGCCACTGCTATCCAAGCAAAACATTGCTGCACGTTTACAGTTTGCACAAGAGCACCTGGATGTTCCACAGCAGTACTGGCAAAATATTCTGTGGACAGATGAAACTAAAGTTGAGTTGTTTGGAAGAAACACACAACACTATGTGTGGAGAAAAAGAGGCACAGCACACCAACATCAAAACCTCATCCCAACTGTGAAGTACGGTGGTGGGGGCATCATGGTTTGGGGCTGCTTTGCTGCGTCACGGCCTGGACGGATTGCTATCATCGAAGGAAAAATGAATTCCCAAGTTTATGAAGACATTTTGCAGGAGAACTTAAGGCCATCTGTCCACCAGCTGAAGCTCAACAGAAGATGGGTGTTACAACAGGACAACAACCCAAAGCATAGAAGTAAATCAACAACAGAATGGGTTAAACAGAAGAAAATACGCCTTCTGAAGTGGCCCAGTCAGAGTCCTGACCTCAACCCGATTGAGATGTTGTGGCATGACCTCAAGAAAGCGATTCACACCAGACATCCCAAGAATATTGCTGAACTGAAACAGTTCTGTAAAGAGAAATGGTCAAGAATTACTCCTGATCGTTGTGCACATCTGATCTGCAACTACAGGAAACGTTTGGTTGTAGTTATTGCTGCCAAAGGAGGTTCAACCAGTTATTAAATCCAAGGGTTCACATACTTTTTCCACCTGCACTGTGAATGTTTACATGGTGTGTTGAATACAAACATGGCAACATTTAATACTTTGTGTGTTATTTGTTTAAGCAGACTGTGATTGTCTATTGTTGTGACTTAGATGAAGATCAGATCACATTTTTTTACCAATTTGTGCAGAAATCCATATCATTCCAAAGGGTTCACATACTTTTGCTGGCAACTGTATATATATATATATATATATATATATATATATATATATATATATATATATAGTATCACAGTACTAGTGTGTTTAATTAGATTCAGAGCACACTATATATACACCCCTCTCTCTCTTTCTCTCTCTCTCTCTCTCCATATATATATATATACTAGCGAATTGCCCGTCAAAAAATTACGGCAATCAAATCGTAAGTGAGCTAATGCTGTTTGGTGTGTAATAGTAAAATATATAATATATTAATAAATGAATATACTTAACCTATTTTGAAGCATTGTGTTGAAGAGCTGACAATCTGTTTTCATGTTGCTGCAGCATTAGTGGTGTGGAGCTGCTGTGTAAGCGTGATGAATGTGTGCAGTGTAACAGTGTGCGTGCACGAGACGAAACCGTTAGCGTAGTGGTGTACTTCCGCATGGGCGTCAAATGGCGGGTTATCTGTGTTATGCGTCTTTGCAGATTTTCCGTCTGTGTTTTGTGGTGTTTTTGGAGTTTCGTGTGTTATTTTGCGAGTGTGTAGTGGTGTTTTACGTGTTGAGAGTGCTGTAGCCTCGTTTTGGTTTTTTTCGTCGGCCATTTTTTCTCTCGCTTAGCGATTTTATTAGTGTGTAAAGTGTTTTATTTTTATTGAAATGAATGTGTAACTTGTTTTTTTGAGGTGCTGGATGGTTCCTCTTGCTGTAGGTAATTTTTTTATGTGTGTGTTGTGTGTATTTATTGTGTTTGAAATGTTTGTATGTCCGCGTGTTGCGTTCGATGTTTGCGAGGTCGTAATGTGTGGTAACGTGTGTCGTATGGTGTTTGCGTGTGTAGCCTCGTTTTCGTTTTGTTCGGCGGCCATTTTTTCTCTCGCTTATCAAAGTTTTTATTGTGCAAACTCTTTTATTTTGAGTGAAATAAAGGCGTGAGTTGCATTTTTGAAGTCCTGGATGCTCCCTGTTGCTGTGTGTATGTATTGTGGTTTTAATTTTGTAATGTTCGTAAGTTGCGTCCGAGTGTTGCGAGGCCATAATGTGTGTGAACGTGTGTCGTATGTTGTTTGCGAGTGTCGTAATGTGTGTGTCTTGTTCTTTGCGTTGCGACGTGAAGTTTGCGAGGGTCGCAGTTGCTGGCATGGAGCGCCTTTGGCGCTCCATGCCAGCAACTGAGTCTCTCGCCCAGTGCCCTCGCTTCGCAAGGGCCTTGGCTCGCTACGCGAGCTCACAAGCGTGAGCAACGGCCCGTACGCTCACAACTATATATGTGATATATATATATATATATATATATATATATATATATAAAAATGGTTATGGATTGAAGAGTGAGGCATTTGTGGGCACATTTGCATGCCCCAGCTCAGCTTCCCAGAATGCAGTGTAATAACTGTTTTTCTCGGAATTCTGAGCTGGAAGCAGGTTTTTTAACTTGTTTTAGACATTCAAGTGTGAACACAGATGTAATATTTATATACTGTACTACTGTACGGTGAAGGGCTTCTATCTCTCTTTTGCCCACCATATTATAAATGATTGTTGTGATGAACTACCTACTCATAAGATCCACAGCACAAGCTGAGATCCCGCTCCATTCTGGTGATAGCCAGTAAGCTTGAAACAGCTGTACATGGATAGGATTCTCAGCTTGTGTTAAATCCAACCTTGGCTTTGCATTAAAACTGTGTAATACAGCAGGCATAAGCTTAAAGGAAGCCATGTTTGAAAATGGCTATGGATTGAAGAGTGAGGCATTTGTGGGCACATATGCATGTCCCAGCTCAGCTTCCCAGAATGCAGTATAATAACTGTTTTTCTTGGAATTCTGATCTGGAGAAGGTTTTTAACTTATTTTAGACATTCAAATGTACTATTTATTTACTATATATATATATATATATATATATATATATATATATATATATATATATATATATAGTTCATTTGCGATCCCATTTGAATGTCTAAAGATAAGTTTAAATACTTTGATTCTCGGGTTTCCTAGAAATACAGTTATTGCACTACCACAGCAACGTGTAGCTAATGAAATACAGTACGTGTTGTGAGCTGACTTGCTGGGTATATAGATGACTTGTAGGTATTCTACAAACATAAAACATTTTCACAAACATAGTCACATTTTCTGCTCCATCGACTAGATGGACATTGGTGTGTTAGCCGCAAAACCTCTGAGACAAAAGAAACCATTGTTGCAGACAAGGCAGCGTTATGGTTGGGGAATGATTTCTTGGAATTGTCTGGGTCCATTCATATTTATGGAAGACACTCTAAACTGATTGGGTTATCTATCCATCCTTGCAGATCAAGTACATCCATACATGTTGACTGTCTTCCCTGGAGCGGATGGGATCTGCCGGGAGGACAACACAACATGTCACATGGCCAGAATTGTCCGGGAGTGGTTGAAGGCTTCCAAGTATTTCCCTGGCCTCCAAATTTCCTGAACATGAACCACATTGAGAACCTGTGGGATTATCTCCATATTAATACTTATGAAGGCAAAGCACAAAAAGCAGGTTTCTCATTCTCTTCTCTTTCTGAGAAAATATCTAATTCCTACAACCTCAGCGATCAGACACTTCCAGTCATGGTCATCGTATGAGGTTTATTACGGTACTTTGAGCCCTAGAACCAGGGTGTCTGGGAGAGGGTTTGAGAGTCCAAACCAAGTGGAGAACAATGTATCTGGGGTAGGAATGCTTAGGGGGTCTTAGGGAGAGGGTCTCCCACTAATTGGGAAACCTAGCAATGGGGTGGTAGACTGGCTAGTAGGTATAGGATATCCTGTGAGCAGTAGGAGAGTCAAAGGAGAGTAGGCTTAAGGGAGGCGATGGTCTCTGGTGTGTATTCACTTTTAGTGGCTGACCAGGGCTTCCACAACATTTCTAACTATTCAGGGTCCCTACTAGATTGAATGGGAGCTGAGGAACAATTGCTATGGTCAAGTATTTCCTAATTTGTGGGTAAGACAAAAGGATCAAAAGGGTATCACTTACAAAGCACTTGACACCACTTGACCCTTGTCTATTGAAATTAGGTGGCTGACAGCCTGTTTAATTATACTTGATGTCTCAGTCAGTTAAGTGGATCCTCCCATAGAAGTCTATGGAGCCTATCTTACCTCTTGGTGCAATTTCAAGCCGAGCCGGGAACCTAAGCTGGCCCTGTGACAGGGAGTGAACTGGGTGTTACAGTTGGCTACTGGAAATGACTACCGGTTCCACTTAAAGTGGCACTACCTGAAAAATAGTCTTATTAGCTCAATACAATAGTTACACCCCAAACACATTCAACACATAAAATCATCCTAGGCTTGCATAACCTGGTGGGAAGGAGTGTTAGCGGTCCAGGGTGTATAATGCGGGCTTGGAGGAAATTATCATATAACATAATGTTAACAAGTGATAGAGTCTTTTATAAGGCCCCTATGGCCATTATAATAGCCATTTGATCCCACTGGCTACATAGCTAGTGTGCATCATGGTCCAGTGGCCGGACCCACAAGTCCAATAGCCGCAGTAGTAACATCCATTTTTGCACTAGGTTTTCAGTTTTGCACATTATGTAAGCTGTTTTTCTAAGACACTCAGAGAAGGGACCTGGGGAAATTATTTTAGTATATCTTCATAAATTCTTGTTTTCAGTCCTAAGGGCCAAACATATTTGTGTATTTAAATGTATCCACAATTAAACTCTCTCTCCTATTTCTCACTCTTCTCTGTTTCTCATAAGTGTCTGTCACTCTCCTCCCTCAAAGATAATATAAATGAACAATTCTTATGTCCTATGATTAAGACCTCCTTTCTAAAGGACCAAGGTGTGCCCCACAATCTGACTAATGTTCACTGTAAATTATAACATCAAACACAACAGTTTTCTTACTCTATTCCATAACTAATAACTTCCCACAATTGTGTCATATGTCCCACAGGAATTGTTCATTTATATTATCTCTGGTCATGTGGTGTTTGTGGCATAGCCCTTATGAAGGTGCTATAAAGGCGGTATTTAGAATATAGGGAACTTTAGCCAGCTTGTGGGGCACACCATAGCCCTTCTGATAGGTTGTCTCTGAAATGAGACATAGGGCTTTTTGCTTTTGCAGAAATCTTACCCATCTGGGTATAATTTCCGCGACATTGATTATGAGATATGCTGCACAATTGCACTTAGGATAATATGATCTGATATTGTTTTGGTATGATGGGAAATTGTGGGTTTCAAGTGGAGTTTTTGTCTTTATTTATTGTGTCAATACTTGTGCATTTTTTTAGGAACTTTCATTTGGATTATTGTGATTTTTACTCACATTTTTCATAACTGACTAATGTAGTGTAATATATCTATCAAGATTGAAAAACAAAAGTATTCTGTTTTCGTTTGTTCCAAAAATATGTAATATTGGGAGTATCTTGAGCCAACAGAAGTTTGTTACTTTGATATATATATAGTTTCCATTGCAATGTCCATGTGTAAATTAGATACAAGACACATTGTTACAACCCAACAAATTATTGAGTCTGCAGAACATTTTAGAAGTGTTCTTTGATGTTTTAAATATTTAATAAATATCCCTTATATTTTTCTTGTTTTTTTGGAAATGTAGTGCCAAGCACTGGGACCACTAGACATCCTGTCCCCGATCCTTTTTTTGTGTCAGTAAAGACAGAAAATGTACTGTAGTTTATTTCATAAGCCCAACCTTTAATAATCGGACCCACACCCCTATATAAAATGTATTTTCTTGTAGACATAAATAAATATATATATAATATAGATAATGTAAGTTACATATCAATGAGTTTATTAGAATATATTCAGAACATGGTGGCAGTGTTGTGTTTAGAATGGGAGTGCGAGTAGGCTCATGGTTAAAGAACTAGTACAATCTATATTACACAGCACTGTGTAATTAGACCCATGTGAGGACCTTCACCGCTAAAGGATGGTGAGACTGTACTCAGAGATTAAGGTAAAGTTGTGTAGGTCTGTTATGGACAGGAACAATTTTCTATTATATTAAGAAATATGTTGGCGCTATATAAAAAAGAGCTTATGATGATAATAATGATATAAACTGTTTTTTTGTGAGTCTTCAGTGTTTTTTACCACCCATAAAATCAGCACCATCTAGTTGTACTAGTAATATTAGAGAAAGAATTCCGAACATCCTTCAATCTCTCATTATTTTGTGTAATTCCCATAAATATCAAAATCACTCATAGTTCTCTTTAATTGAACGATACTAGACCAACCTTCTACTAATAACCTGTACAGCAGACGTAAATCCAAGAATAGTTAATTTGGATAGTATCTGTATTGTGATCTAACTTATGCTTTTTCACAAGAAGGATGATAATGTGAGAGAGGTAAATTAGAAAGAAAGGTAAACTAGCACACTACATCTCTAAAGGGATTGTTATTGCGATTATAAAGTGGTATATTAGTAGTGCATTTGTGTTAAGACATAGCTATTATTGAACAGCCTTTTTTAAACAAAAAGAGTGAATAAAAAGTAGTTATATGAAAAAAATCTACTGGTAGGGAATCGAAAAGCAAAAATATTCATGCCCTCCAAAGGGAAAGTAACAAAGTATCTTATAATCAAACCTCAAAATAAGAGAGGAATTAAAGAATGATTGAGGAGATATCCAAATGGGATCTAAGAAAGACAGTGTCTTAACTATGAAAAATAGAAATAGGAAGTATCACTTCTGGGTAAGATACTTGATGTGTAATTAGTTTTATTGTGACTGTAACATATCCCACAATCAGAGCATGCAAATAGACTTATCAAACATATAACATGATAAACTTTTTTTTTACATTTCCCACAATCAAAATATGTAGACATTTTTCTTCTGTTTAGATATTGTGATTTCAAACAGTATATGAGCTGCTGTTAAAATAGTCCCCCATTCAGAGCAAAAAATGGTCCTAATCCTCAGGGAATTATAATTATGTTCAATAAAATATAAGTGTCATTGGACACACTTTCCATATCCAATTGTTTATTCTCATCATATGGTCATTAGGATATTTTCTGAGATTAAACATTTCTCATATTTGCACAAATTCTCTTATTAACAATAACATTTGAAAACTGGCTGAAACATTTCCTGCTGTCAGAAATTACAAAACGGTCCTTCTCCTGTATGAGTTTTCCTATGAGCCTTTAAATTTGATAACTTGCTGAAACATTTCTCACAATCAGAACATGAAAATGGTCTTTCTCCTGTGTGAATCCTCTTATGATCATTGAGCGTTGAGGCCTGACTGAAGCATTTGCCACATTCAGAACAGGAAAAAGGTTTTTCTCCTGTGTGAGTTCTCTTATGAACATTGAGAGCGGAGTTGCCACTAAAACATTTCCCACATTCAGAACATGAAAATGGCCTTTCTCCTGTGTGAGTTCTTTTATGGTCTTTGAGGCTTGAGGCCTTACTGAAACATTTGCCACATTCAGTACATGAATATGGTTTTTCTCCTGTATGAGTTCTCTTGTGTATATTGAGATGTGTTGTGGAACCAAAACATTTCCCGCATTCAGAACATGAAAAGGGTCTTTCGCCTGTGTGAGTTCTCTTGTGTATATTGAGATGTGATCTCTGACTGAAACATTTCCCACATTCAGAACATGAATAGGGTCTTTCCCCTGTGTGAGTTTTCATATGTTTATTAAGACTTGATTCCTGGCTGAAACATTTCCCACATTCAGAACATGAAAATGGTTTTTCTCCTGTGTGAGTGTTCATATGTTGATTGAGATTTGAGGCCTGAGTGAAACATTTCCCACATTCAGAACACGAAAATGGTCTTTCCCCTGTGTGAGTTTTCTTATGATTTTTAAGACTTGATATCTGACTAAAAGATTTGCCACATTCAGAACATATAAATGGTCTTTCACCTGTGTGCGTTTTCATATGTTGATTGAGATTTGAGGCCTGAGTAAAACATTTCCCACATTCAGAACATGAAAATGGTCTTTCACCTGTGTGAGTTTTCTTATGGTTATTAAGACTTGATGCCTGACTAAAACATTTCCCACATTCAGAACATATAAATGGTCTTTCTCCTGTGTGAGTTCTCTTATGTTGATTGAGGCTTGAGGGTAGACTGAAACATTTCCCACATTCAGAACATACATATGTTTTTTCTTCTGTGTGAGGTCTCTTGTGAGAACTGAGGTATGCGGGGGTGCTGAAACATTTCTCATAGTCTGAACATCCATATGGATTTTCCCCTGTATGAACTCCCTTAAGTCTTATAAGATTTGCATTCCTGGTAAACCCTGTCCCACATTCAGAATGTATAAAGGATGTTTCTCCTCTTTGCTGTTCCACACAACTTTGGTTAGCATCCATGTAACCATATGAAACACTGAAATCTTCCCTTACACAATCTGGCGAAAGAAGGGAAATATGATGCTCTTCACACATGTTCCAGGTCTTGGATACTTCTGTTGGAAACAAAAACATCCTGAGTTAAGAATTTTACAATTATGTTAAAAGAGTGATAACATGCTTCTCAATGAAAATGTTTAGTTCTTATTTATATACTAGTGACTTGCCCGTCAAAAATGACAGCAATAAAATTTGAAGCCTGGCAATGGTATTTGCCTGACATTGCGAGCCTCTCCCCCTCATCACGGGCCTCTTTACCTCTCCCCCCTCTACTTTACTGGCCTTGCGATGGTTCCCCCCACCTCTCCCCTGTATCCCCCCCTGCTCTGTATCTCTTTCCCCCTCCTCTCCCTCCCCTGTGTCTCACTCCCCGTGTCTCTCTCCCACCCTCCTCCCTCCACTGTGTCTCTCTCCCCCCTCCTCCGTGTCTCTCTTCCCCCCTCCTCCCTCCACTGTGTCTCTACTGCCCTCCTCTCCCTCTCGTGTCTCTCTTCTCCCCTCCCTCCACTGTGTCTCTCTTCTCCACTCCCTCCCCTGTGTCTCTCCCCCCCCCTTAACCTCCCCTGTGTCGCTCTTCCCCTCTCCTCTTCCTCCCCTTTGCCTGTCTTTCCCACAGCTGTCCCTCTTATGTGTCTCACCCACTCCTCCCTCACCTTATGCAGCAGCTGCCGCCCGTGCTCGCTCCTGCGTGCTGGGATCCCATGCGTGATTGTGCGTGAGTACGGCTGCCCCCGCCACGTATTGGCGGCGGCTGATGTGGTGCGATGAGCTTCAGTGGGGCAAGGGGAGTTGTCAAACTTTGAATTGTCAGTTGCGGTCCTCGTTTGCGAGGGATGCAAAGCGTGATGACAACTCGCAGATTGACAACTATTATATGTGATGAAGACAACCTAAAACTAATCTGCAGCTAATACATTGCCTGTTTTTTCACATAGTTATAGAATACATATTTTAACAATGTACAAAATAAACCTACAACATGAGCACTGGAAAGTCTCCTGAGTGCAGTGTGATTGATATACATATATCGGCTGAAAAACAATCACTAAAAAGTATAAAGTCACCTGATTTAAAGGACCTACTAGTACATAATCAGAATATTAAACTGTTGAAGTTGTAGAACAGTCACATTATGGCCCACATAAAAATATATTTTTTTTTATCCACTCAACTGTAAAAATTTTTTTTGTTTAAAACCGTTTATTAATTGCAAAGTAATTAGTATTACAAACACATGATATCATAATTATCCTTTACCTAATGGTCGTACAAGGAGTATATAAGCTCTGTAAACAACAGACAAGACATACTAATTGTAACACATGTAGACTTATTTCATAAGATAATCGTTAATTGCTTTTCTGTGGGTCTACAAATGGCCCCACAGATTTTCGGTTATTGATTATATGCCTGGAGAGACCTGACTGGGGATATTCTTAGTTTCTTTTTATCTGAAACTAACTGTGACACCATTGGATTAAAATGTTTTTAAGAGTATCAGTCATTTTATGTGACTTGTAAACTTAGAATTTAAAGTTTAATAAATATAAATATATATCAACAATTGAAATGCATTTTCTGCAAGGGAAGAGGTTTAATTGATATAATGGTTATAAGAGCATTATTTGTAATTGATTATTGAAAAATATCTTTTCCAATATTCCATCCCAATAGCAAGTAAATCTGAGCATCATGGGACGCCATGGTAGTTACAGTACCATTGGTTGATTGATAGGAGGCTAATCAATCCTTAAACCACAAGGGTCACAATGGAAACTGAATGGCATGCGTGAGTGGGGGAACTAACTGAATGGCATGCGTGAGTGGGGGAACTAACTGAATGGCATGCGTGAGTGGGGGAACTAACTGAATGGCATGCGTGAGTGGGGGAACTAACTGAATGGCATGCGTGAGTGGGTTGATGTGGAATAATATCAGATGCTGGAAAAAAGAATATATTTAAGTCCAAGTGCCCAACCTATTACTGACCCCTAAAGAAGCGACTTCAAATTACACACCCCATCCTCTTACAGAGCATAAACAATTATAAATTGTACTACACTTTTTTTTGTAACACTATTGATATTGATACTGATGTTTACAGGAATTTGCTCTTCATTAACCTGCTGGTGACTCCTCACGTTTGGTTCTGATTCTTGATCAAACATTGAGACAACTGAAGGCTTAACATGCCCTATACAAATATACACAAGCTACTTACACATTATATCGTCAGACATTATTGACAAATATACTTTTATTTGTTCAGCGCTCCATTTAAATATTATATACTAGCTACTTGCCCATTAAAAATGACGGGAATAAAATGTTAAGGCTGGCAATGCTGCTTGCCACCCAATGTGAGCACCTTCGGCGCTCATTGCGACTCTCTCCCCCTGTCCATTTCTTCCCTTGTGTCTTATTTCCCTGCTCCTCTCCCATTCCCTTGTGTCTTCTTTCCCCCTCCCCTGTGTTTTACACCCCTCTATCTCCCCTGTGTCTTTTCCCCCCTCTCCCTCCCATGTGTCTGTTCCCCCCTCCCCTGTGTCTCTTCCCCCCATCCCTCCCCTGTGACTCTTCCTCCCATGTCTTTCACCCTCCCTCCCCTGTGTCTCTTCTCCCTCCCCTGGCTCTCTTTCCCCCTCCCTCCCCTTTGTCTCTTTATACCCCCTCCCGCCAATGTGTCTCTTCCCCCCCTCTCCCTCCCATGTGTCAATACCCCCCCTGTGACTCTCCCCCCCTCTGTCTCCTTCCCCCCTCCCTCCCCAGTTTCTCTTTTCAGCCCTCTCCCTCACATATATCTCTTTCCCCCCTCTCCCTCCTCTGTGTCTCATCCCCCCTCTCCCTCCCCTGTATCTCTTAACCCCCCACTTCCACCCCCTCATCCTCCTCCCTCCTTATCCTCCTCCTCCCTCCTCATCACTTTTCCTCATCTTCTTACTCCCTCCTTCCCCCCCTATTCTCCTCCTCCCTTTCCCTCATCCTCCTCCTCCCTCCTTCCCATCCTCCTCCCTTTCCCCCTCTCTTACTATCATGCTATGACCTCCTCCTGCTGCTTCTCTACTCTGCAGCATGGCTTGTGGCTGTGTCCAAACTGGCATATGCTAATGAAGTGACGCGCACGTGACGTCATTATTTTACTATTCAGAATTGAGGAAAATATTTTAAATTCTATTAAAACATAAAATAAGTTAGTTATGTGAATCACTCACCTGCTGAGAGCTCTGAATGGACCGTCACTGGCAGAATATCCTTTACATCCATCTCATCCTCTCCTTCCTCACTGAAAGTGTCTACATTATAATTTTGGAGACCAGTAAATTCCAATAAAAAATTAAAATTAGAAATAGTCAAATACAAAATACTATAGAATTAAAGACTGAACATTTAGGGCCACATTCAATTCAGAGACCGTAACTCGATCGCAGACAGACGAATGTCTGCAAGTGAGTTGCGGGCTCCCGTTGGTCTCAGTTTGCAATGCTATTCAATTGCTCAACCCCGCAAGTAACGGGCCTGAGGCCACAATCGTAAACCATGCACTGGTTCGGAGAAGTTCACGGTGGGAACATGATGAATTCAGCAAGCCCATAACCGCCCATTTAGAATCAGACAATAGAAAATGAGACGGTCATAATTACGGCAGTAAAACATGGAGGTTCGGGGGTCCGATATACTCACAAAACATTAAAAATAGAGAATTATGAAAATGAATGCCGATGCTGTTCTAGTCCATATGGGTGACCCGATATGTATTAATTCATCGATACCCGAGATCGATTTAACCCTGAACGGACACATAAAAATAAATATTATTTCCTGCAGATTTGCGGGCTTGAGACTGTTGTGCAATTATTTCTAATGTCTTTTATCGCT